>QLPG01010428.1:0-30723 GCA_003314385.1 Gomphus sp. MG54 | reverse complement strand
TCCCTATCATGATTTTCCTAAGCCAGTCAAACTCCCCATCCATCATTGCATGCAGATATTGTAAGGGCAACCCTCTTACAGCCCCGAGGTATATCTCGGAGGCGAGCTAAGCAGGGGGAATCCAAAGGTTATTTATTTATCTACTACCTAAATACATGTGGAGTCCTCACCTAAGCAGGGGGAATCCAAAGAGGAAAGTCTAAGGATCCCGCTGCTGGTGAGCCCCTTTTATACCCTTTATATGGGTGGTCTGTGCACTAGCTTACAAATCAATACATCGGAGTTTGTAGAGCCAATCTCCTGGCACTAAGTCCGAGGCTCGGGTATTTACTCCGAGTTCTAGTCATCATGTGTTAAGACTTTTTCTGTCTCCACTCGGTGGTTTCTGGGTCTCTTAGCCTTGGAGTTGGTTGGAGTTTGAAGTAGGACTTCGGACCTGTATCAGGCCTCGGAGTTGGTCGGAGTTTGAAATGGAACCTCGGAGTTGGATCGGAGTTTAAAGAGGGTCACCCCCTGACAATTTTGAGGGATGAATACGATGACTCTTCAAGTTTTCTTCAAGGAAGGCATCTAGTTCCCTCTGTTCATTGGGGGACATTGGATAGACCTTTGTGCTAAAGGACTTGGCACCCGGGATCAGCTCAATTGCATGGTCCCATGGCTTATGAGGAGGAAGCTTGTCAAAGGATTCCTTTGAAAAGACATCCTTAAACTCCTGATAAGGCTTGGGGATGAGTTCTTCAAAAGATTTGATGGGTGTTAACTCAGATGCCTTTTGGGAAAGCTGTTGTGAAACAGTCGAGCCTGCTCCATTTCCATACGTTCATCTTCGACAAAGACCACAAAGAGTCTGTCCCCGTTCTCTGGTGAATATAATGGTTCTTCTATCTTGCCAGCGCCTTGTCTAGGAAGGGAAGTGGCAGTCCCTTTGATGTCTGCTACGGTCTGAGAAATGGGAATGGGTCC
Source organism: Gomphus sp. MG54 (assembly GCA_003314385.1). NCBI lineage: Eukaryota > Fungi > Basidiomycota > Agaricomycetes > Gomphales > Gomphaceae > Gomphus > Gomphus sp. MG54. The sequence goes on along the minus strand of QLPG01010428.1, from coordinate 29,757 downwards.
CTTGCTAGATGAATTGGTAGCACATGAATCTGGACATCGTGTCATCTTCACTTCACCAGTGCTTCAGTCAATTTCTGGATTGTGCTCGGTGAGCCAGGTGTGTCCTAGGATGATTGCTAGGTGGCCCAGGCTAGTGATGGAGAAGGTAGCTTGCTCCGAGTGATCTCCAAATGTGCAGATAAGGTCAACCTCCTCCTTGATAGAACCTGCTTCATTGGGAGTGCCATCAATGTTATAGACAGGTATAGCACGAGAGAGGTGACGGGTCTTGAGCCTTTCAGCTTGGACAAATTCAATGTCAATAAACATTCCAGTTGCACCACTATCAAGAAGTACGTCAATTGCCAGGGGGCATCCAGTGTCAACTGATTGGACCTTCAAGGGAACTCTTGTACACCGGCGGGTGTCAGTAGAGCACACATAAATACGAGGATAATACTGTTCTTTGGGGGTTAGAGTAGTGGGTTTTGTTTTAGGCATGGCTGGTTGGATTTCAGTCTGATCTGGGGCTGGTAAGGGGCATAGCATGTCTCTTGTAATCCCTAGTGTACATGTTTCAAGAACTGAAAACCGATTTGTCGAGCGGGGCATGTCCTTCACCGCTGACTTGTCTAAAAACCCTGTTCCCTTCCTTCCTCTTGAGTCTGGGCCTTTGCCTTCTGTGCCTTCTCCCAAGCATCCAATGCAGCAGCTACCGTTTCAGAGACCATACTTGCAAGCGTCGCTTCTGTGATGTTAGTGTGGACATGCTCCTTTTGGGGTTCTGGGCATGCTGGGGAGATGTGTCCTCATTTGCCACAGTTATAACAAGACCGTGTTTCGATGCAACAATGATTGGAATCTATATCCATGGGTGTTGCAGAGTTCGGTGCAGGTGTAACTGGGGCATTATGGGTACGGGTTGGAATGATGCGATGGGAGCTCTGGGGTGCTTGAGTTCGCTTAACCTCTACGAAGCGACGATGGTTGCGATCGATTTGACAGGCCGCATCCTTCCAGGCCTTCAGGTTAGATGGGAGGGAGGGTTGGGAATGGATCTTGTCTATGATCATCATTGGAAGTCCCCTTGCATAGGCATCCTTGAGCACCTCGTCATTGAACCCCATCCTCCCTGCCAGTATTTTGAATTGTACAGTATAATCTTTTGCTGACATGTTGGATGTCATCTTGAGGTCATGCAGTTTGGTGCGGGCTGTTCTGGCACGGTCTGGGTTGCCAAAGGCTTCCTCAACCTGCTTAGCAAACTCATTGAAGGTAGTGATCGAGGAGGTCCCATAAATGATTGCTTGGGTCTTATTCTGTGCCCAGATCGCTGCAGAGCCTCCTGACATGAAAGAGAGAGCATACAACATTTTTGTCTTTTCATCTGGGAACGATCCTTGTTGGAGTGATGGAAAGTTTGACTGCACGAATGAATCCTTCTGTGTCTGCTCTTTCTCCACTAAACCTCTCAGGATCGGCTGCCTTGATAGTGTGATGGGAAGAGGAAGATGTGTGAGGGAGGGGGGGTTAACTGCTATGTGTTGTGTTGCAGCAACTGCAGCAGCGGATGCAGCACTAGCTAGATTGTTTTGAATGTTACCCAGCTGGCTCTGAAGGACCTGATTCTGGTGCTGAAGGTGCCTCATTGATCCATTTGGGTGGCAAGCAGGGTTCTGAGAAAGACACCCTGATCACCCAGAGATTCCCAGTATGCCTCAGGCAATTGGTCTGACATAATATAGAGGTGGAGTGTGAAGAGAAGGGTGTGTGAGGTAGTCCTTGGTTAGCTTGATCTTCTGTTAGGGCGATGCTATTGACTAAGTCACAATGACAAGATAAACCTGTATTTATGAGCTGAAAGGGAATATTCCACCTGGTGTAGCGGTAATCCTCAGTTAATACAGGGTCTACTACCGAGAAGTACATGTAAAGCTCACCTAGTGTAGTGGTAATTCTCAGAGATCAAGCTGAGGAGTCACCGTCACACCAGTCACAACCCTATGCCCTACTTTGGCGCTTATTACATAATCAAGAATGCGAAATGGGAATTATGTAAATGGGAAAAGATTGACCAAACCCTGACAAATATGAAATGTAAGTGAGAATAGAATAATGAGATGTGGCCGAAAATAAAATAATGAGAGAGTGATGAGAATAGAACAATAGAAAATGGCCAAAGATAAAACAATAGGGCCATGACCAAATAATAAGTGAATAATAAATGGCCAACGGGTAAGGGAAGGGATGGGGAATGATTGAATAGTAAAGGATAGAGGGGACAGGATGAGAGGAGTGAAACAGATGATGTACCGAATGTACTGAGCCAAGACCACATACTAGTGAGGAACAACTTGTCACTGGCATGTGGGCTTAATCGATAAGGGTCAGTCGGTTGGTAGTGCCAAGTGAACCAGAGCTCAGTATTGTAGACTTGACAGAGGGACCTCAAATCAACCCTCACTATAGTTATAGATAGGGAATACCACAGGTTCGGCCAACCCGCATGGGTCACCGGGTCAGGTGCCTTTGGGTGCGGGTGCGGGTCAAGCCCAGAGCACCCATGACCCGGCCCAACCCGGCGCGTCAACCATGTATGCATGCATGTGCACGTGTATGATACCTAACCGGCCACTCGCTCCTGTCGTACATGTGCGCATACGACATGCACATGCATACGACACACGCGCACCACACACGCATACGACACACATGTGCCGCATGCACATACAACACACACGTGCCGCACCATATGACACGTATGTGCCGATACCAATGAGCCGTACATGCACATGTACAACATGTTCATGTCGGCGGGTGCACGTACAGCATGTTCACGCATGCGCATACAACACGTCCATGTTGGCGCGTTCGAGTCGGCGCTTACATGTACAGCGCATTTGTGTCGGCACGTTCATGTCAGCGTGTTCGTGTCGGCACGTTCATGTCGGCGTGTTCATGTCGGCGCATTCGTGTCGGCGCGTTCGTGTCAGCGTGTTCATGTCGGCGCGTTCGTGTCGGTGCAATTCATGTTGGCACGTTCATGTCAGTGCATTCGTGTCGGCACATTCGTGTCAGCGTGTTCTTGTCGGCGTGTTCTTGTCGGTGCGTTCGTGTCGGCGCGTTTGTGTCGGCGCGTTTGTGTCGGCGCGTTTGTGTCGGCGCGTTTGTGTCGGCGCGTTTGTGTCGGCGCGTTTGTGTCGGCGCGTTTGTGTCGGCGCGTTTGTGTCGGCGCGTTCATGTCAGCGTGTTCTTGTCGGCGCATTCGTGTCGGCACGTTCGTGTCGGCGCGTTCATGTCAGCGCGAACGCAATGTACGACACGAACGTGCCACAGGCGTGTGGGTGCGCCACGCACCCGACACCCGTTGACCCATGGGAAAAAACCCATGGGTTGACGGGTTCGGGTTTCCCATGGGTTGGGTGCGGGTCACCCACATTTGACCCGTGGGTGACCCGTGCCATTCCCTAGTCATAGAAACAATTTATATCTTGGAAAAAAACATGATAATTTTTTCAAGTAGTCATGTTTGAACAATGTTTTCTTGTCTAACCAATTTTGGGAAATTGATGTGTGTTAACTGTAAATTTTTCTTTACATAAGTTTTCAAAGGAAATTTTTAAGGAAATCGGCATCTTTCATAAATTTCTTGATATAGAATCACATAGGGAAAGTAACCACTCTATAGGATTTCCCAGCCTTCCAGACAATCCTTGTATGTTGCGGTGAGGCGTTCGTCACGCCTTGGTCACGTGTCGTGAAACACATGTGACACGTACTGAAAAGGTATAATTCCTTTGAATTAGAGAAGTAACTATTTACTTATGTAAGGCACATTGCCTTTCATCTTACGTTTATCTTACGTTTATTATTACGCTAGTTCGCTGCCTTCGGTGCCCCATTTTGCTAACATACAATGGTCATAATGGCCATCTGCATCTTTTGTTTTTTTCTGCTTGCCGCGCCTCTTGCGACCAACGCTGGCAAGCTTTTGAAGATTCCAATATCATCCAAATTGTCAAAGTGAGTTTTTGCATTTCAGATATTTTGTTGCCTTCCATTAAGCATCGTGGTTTAGTCCAGTGAGTCGCCTTCGAAACGCTGCTGTTAAAGTTGTAACTCCTGGTCAGTAGCTTTACTCATCGCTACTAAAGCCAAAGAGGCATACGCTAACTCATGACGTTTTTTGTAGTTCGATGCGGTGACAGCCAGATATTCAATGATGTGCTGGTCGACACAGGAAGTGCTATACTCTGGGTGGGTGGAGAACAGTCATACCAACCAGCTCCCCACACTGAAAAGTGAAGTCAGCATTTTTTTTCAACTTCCTGTGTTGACTTTTCCACAGGCTCAACTCGACATTTGGCGTAGGGTATGGTACTGGGGGAGTGAGTGGTACCGCTTTTCGGGATAATGTTATCATTGGAGAAGCGGTAGGACGATCGCAAATTATCGGGTCAGCAAACTTTACGCAAGGATTTCAACTTGTAAGACCTATTGATAGAATTCGTAAGTCCGTTTGTTATTCCCTCTCCTAAACATTTTTAGTGTTGTTAATTAGTTGGTCTGGGTCCATCGGGAAGCAACGATGGAGATGTTTCGGGGTTCAATGCGACGCCTACCTTCGTCGAGACTCTCGTGGCAGATAAACGCATTGAATACCCCATTTTTGGTATTTTCATCAGTCCGTTGGGTCAAGATGGTGTCCCCGAAGGAACAGGGGAGATTACATTCGGAGGAGTCGATCAATTTCGCATCAAAGGTGATTCTCTAGTCTCCTAGCTGGAATATATCTGGAAACACTGGTGTCATGGCCCCAGGTGACATAGCTTGGATACCTCAAAACCCTCCAGTGAATTTTCATTGGGAATTTAATGTGAGTATTATATTGCGGCCAGGTATTGTTGCGTGGCCTATCCTTTCCTTTAGGTCACCACAGCCAGTTTTGGAAAGGTGTTGTTGAACGTCACCTCATTCGCCCGAACAGATACCGGAGTCCTCGGTATTGATATTCCATTGTATGTACTTAATTATCCTCGGATCGAAATGCGTGGAGAATTCATTCATGAGCCTCCCCTTTCATTTTTTTAGTGACTACTTGTTTGCCATCAGAGCTGCGTACAACGGCAGCATCGTTTTCGACAACAGTGCCCTAGCAGGGTTCCTCTCCCTCCCAAGCAACGTGACAAGCATACTACCACCCCTCACGGTCACCCTTGGTGGTATGACATTCTCCATTCCCCCTTCGCGCTACATCGTTCCGCGAAATTTGTACCCATCGCTCAATGTAACGGACGACCCTTCGATAGCCCCCACGTGGCTCGGAAGTGCAGGACCAGGAGCTTTTCTCTTCGGGCAGAAGTTACTCGAAAATGTATACTCTGCATATGACAGTGGGTGAAACGGTCAGTCATCAATTTAAAGGATTTTGATGGTGAATGACACGCGCAGTGGCTAACCACCGTGAGTATATGGCCTGTCACATGTGCAATCTTGTCCTTGCTTATGCGTACAGGTGTCGGCTTCGCTCACCTTGCCTGAATATTTCAATTATATGGCCAACGGATATATGTCACATTACAATGCCTTTTCAAACTATCTCTTTTCTTCTTGCAACATCTCGTTGAACTACTCCAAGTTCATCGCATACAATTGAACGCTTACTCTCTCCCACCTTATCCAGCTTAGTTGCTTATGGACATCATAGTATTGGACAATGTCTAAGTATTTGATTTTAGGAGGCGTGTATGGTCTCGCAGGGTATAAGTAAGATACTTTCGCTTTGACTCTGCTTGGGGACTGACTATGGATGCACGTGCTTTGGATGCGCATACTTTTCATGCGGTGTATACTATACTGATCACACGCGACATGGCTATGTTCTCTAGTAGTAGATTCGGATATTTCTTTGGAACTTTACACGCATGCCTTGATATTTAAGCACTAGACGAAATATTTCCGCCTTTCCTCCTGACACGGGTGTTCTGGTCTTCACACAATTCCTTGCGTCCCGAGCGCTATGATGTGCTGGGCATGGCCCCTAAGTTGGAAAAGCAAGCATTATCTTCTCATGCTGTCTGTCTTCTGATTTTTTTTTTGCTAGTCACGCCTTTTCCAGCCGACGCAGACAAGCATCTAAATAGATCTTCCAAAGCGTGATATTTAATATAGAAACCCTCTGGCTACCAATTACTTAACCTCACAAAGACATTACAAGAGAACTGGAATGCTCTCCAGACAACTTTGGGTATATGCACTTGTCTCAACTTCTGGGTGGACTACCATTGGTACAAGACCATGACATTTATGTATCACCAACACGTTCTCAAGTGACAAATTGATGAGCTGTTGGCACATCCCATCTGCATTGTCGCTACTGGTCTAGCTATCAGCGACTTTCTTCATACTCCCAACATTCTTCAGGCCCTTCCCATCCTTTATAAAATCATCCAACAGATAATCCTGGCAACCATTGTGGATTTCTCAAAGATAACATGGCCTCTTACATGAAGAAGAAACCCAATCAAAGAGGAAAGGAAGCGATGAGAAGAAGAAAAAGTCAAAATAAAAATAAATACAAATAGAAAAAGGAGGAGAAAAAGAAAAAGACACTGCAATCATAATGGAAGTCAAGTCATCTGTTTGCAAACAAATGCAAACAATTACTACCTCCGCTCAAGCCACGAAGATTTATTTTTTTCTTCGGTTCTTGATCAGCATCAACAAAAATTCAACATCACATGTGCCCACCTCTCCCAAACACAGGTTGGGCATCACTTCTGATATCAACAGTCGTAAAGCATACCCATACTGCAAGAGACTCCGGTTTATCGTTAGACAAGATAACATGTCATCTGAGACACTTGATTTTCTCAACAAAACTTGAGTTCAATAATTTTCAGGCATGATTCATTTGTGGGTTCGTGACTACGAGAGGCCTCCCGGATTCTGAGCTCCGGCCGTGGGTCCTACGAAGGCCTCGGCCCGGCTCTAAGAGTGACCAAGATGATTTTCTGGACGAAGTTGCTGTTGTAAGAAGGGCTAGAATCACCCAGCAACACCATCACGGCGCGGTAGATAGCTGTTCCCTTTTTTCTTCCTATAAGGATGGCCTGGACGGCGTACATATCATATCTCTTCAGTACTTCACATAGAGTTTACGCCGTCTTAGGATTGCTTTACAACAGTTGCTGCTATTGCATCCGATTTTGGACACGCATCTTGGAGGCGATTCTCATGATACATCGCTTTGACGACAATCACCGAAGAAGGCATACATACAAGTTGGCTGTATCCTGCTACTGCATTGCCATCGCAAAGGTATTTATCATATTCCTTTGACCATCGAGAATCAAATGATACATCTCATCTCTATTGAGATAAGATATTACTCTACCGATCAAGCCTTCTACACCTTCTCTTCTTTTCTATGCGCAACTAAATGCCCCAAATTCTTGCTTTTCGCTTTTCAATTCAAGTCCCCAGATGCTAGAATTATCCGTCACAAGCATGGATGCAACGTCCACAGTCGGTTGATGTATAGATCTTCTGGGAAGGCTTAAAGATGGGTGAAGGTATACTTGAATAAGGGCGAGCAGCAAGAACCCTAAGACTGAGACGGACGTCATCACGACGCATGAATGCAGTGGTTAATATAGATTAGTTGGGTGCAATCAAGCCAGAAAGATCTACGATGATGATGTTACTATGAGACCAACATAAGCTGGAAACAATATGCACATGGAAGTAAGATGGGTTCATGATTAAGGCAAGCTATTTAAAAAATGTCCTCGAGGCAAAGAGATTCTCACGGTTGTGAGAGCTTTAATAATATCTGTACACAGGCGAACACAGGCTAACGAATCTCACCGTACTTCTCCAAGTTCAGCCATTAGGCCTCCTCTCGTCTCTCAGTCGCTGGCGACCATGATCTGGATCGCTGCATTCTTTGTCTTGGTCTCTACAGCGGTCTGTCAAGCTTGTAAGTGAATACAGGCACGTCATCTTCGGTGTACTCAGTCCTATCTTAAGTTGAGTTGTCTACCCCTCTCCCCAACGGCGGCACAAAGGCATTAAATGTGACAAGTCCTCACTATTGACCTACTACGACCACTGACACGAGCTGTAGTGCTCGTCTCCACCTCTAAATCATATTGCTCCCTCCTCGATATCTGAATCTTTATCTTGCATGGATTCTCCTTTTTTTTTATGTAAATGTTCCAACAACGAAAGGCTGGAACGGGTTTGGGTGTATCTCTGTTCGTTCGATGTCGATGTACACATCGAATTTCTGGTATATTACCAACAGGTTTTTAATGGTTTGTGCTTGTGTGCATCCAATTAATCCTCTGTGAAAATTATCTGATGTGTTACTATGCAGTCTACAGAGACTTATGTCAATTTCGCGGATCACCGGTGATAGATCTGCAACTCCAACTTACACAACATGACATGACTGTTTTGAATGATTTTAATTCTGAGAATAACCGTATGCTGACATCAAATTCATCCTTCCTTCTATTAATTTTTCTGATTTTCAGAGCTCAGGCAAGATCAATCCGTTTACTTTGCATTGCAGATAGTTGGTGGTCACATTGGATTGCCGATCCTCCTCGTGGTCTCTACACTCTTACGAAAACCCCGGCCTGATCTGATTTTCCTCAATTTCTGCTTTACATGGGTGTTTTCCGCTGTTGTTTTCTCAATTGGGTTGGCTACAGCTACCATAAATCCAAGCGTTAACTCCTTACAAGAGATGCCAGATTATATCGCAGGGGTCCATCTTCCATTGAAACTATGGCAGGGCGATTTTTACTTCCCTTTATCCACTCAGAGAAGGAGTGTCTGATTCAAGCTGCGCTTTCCACCGGGGCCCAGGTCATGACGGACGCCGCTATGCTTTCATTGATTATCAAGGTAACCGTGCACCATGCTACCATCACCTCCAAATTTGATAATTAACACAAGTCTTTTCTCACTATCTAGCTCTGGCTCGATTTCAGGGCTCGGATTCACGGACCTTTCGGAAAGAGGCAAGCCCAATGGACTCAAGCTGCGGTGCGTTGAACGAACAAGTTCTAGTCAGCGGAGTGTTCTTCATTGTATTCTCGTGAATTATCATAGCTTTTATTTTCTCCATACATATTTCTACTTGGTTTCTCGCTATCTTCCCTACAGGTAACATTATCGTGGCTTGTATGCCATTGCCCATACCTATATCGGACATTGACTGCCACCGTTTCCACAGTCTGGCACCATAGGTATTCCACAGAAATTTTACTGCATGTTGCAAACAACAAACACCTCTTCGTAAGTCTTATCTTCATGTTCATGCAAACCATGAGAACTGAGAAAGGCTATTATGAAAGTCACATTAACTCCTCCTATGCAATAATGCTTGTGATTTTGATTCTTACACTTATCCTTGATGGTGGCTTTCCCCAGTTATTTTTTTGCATATTGGGTTGAATGTTTCAAAAGGGTGCATAATCCACACTCTCTGTCGCCACTGGCTCCTTCTTCGCCGCTGTACAGACAAGGCCCGACGCATATCACTTTCTCTGGTCCTTAGGGTCGTTATCTTTGGCTTATATCGTCTTGTGGTCGCTATGTGCGTTTCAAAACCTCCTCTTCTTAGTCACTTCTGCACCTTGGAATTGCTTATGCTAATATGCACTGGATTGTGTGTGCATTTTCCACAGAGCATATACGACAACTATAAATGAATTAAAAATAGTTCCAGGTTTCTTTATAGAGGATTTGTCATTCGGTTCCCCCATCCCAGTGTGGGTTGATTTGCTGCAAGCTACAAGTGCGTCACTTCAGACCTGTTTCAATTTATGGTCTTTGTTTCTGTATTGATCAGTCTGTACCAGGTCCTCTCGTCGCATTTATTGTATTTGCTACTAGCAATGTAGGCATCAGATCTTGATCCCCGTTACCTACCCCTAGAACTACTTCACAGGAATTTATCAACGCCTTAATGTTTTGGCGCAAGCCGCGTCCAGTCATTCAGACAACACCTAGCCCCAATCCCGTGCTGTCCGAAAACATCAACAGTTCTAATTCCAGCGTGTTGGATATCACACTAGATAAAGAGAGAGTTGAAGGAGACGCTGGTTTCTAGTTCTCCGATCTGCTATGGAAAGCATTGTTTCGAGATCTATTTTGTTAAGGTTCGTGAGCACAGTTGTTTTTTTAAGGGGTGCCTCAGTCTAACCTGTTGTCTATGTATTTTTTTGGATCGACATCATTCCTGGCTCTAGGACGGTTCTTTTTTGGTACTGCACATGCGTTAAATTATGCGTGGGATATGTATACATTGTCTACTTGATTCAAAATATTTATTAAAGCATTACAATAACTGCCGCTCTCGTACATGAACGTTTAAAATTACTTGAAATGAAGGAAGGTAGAATTGAATACCTTTCATCAGTTCAAAGATAGAGTTCTTATTTTAAACATTGTAAGTTTGACAGTAAGCTTGTTTGATATTTTAGAACAGCAAGTCTGACAGTTTGCTGATGGATTCATGAACAAGTCGAGTGTATATTCCTAATGCTTCATAAGCTACGAGGCTGATCCATCTTATACAAGTGTTCATTGGTCACAGCCAGAAAATTACATTGACCAGAAGCTGCCTGAAAGGAAAGACTACTAAGCTTTTCAACCAGGGTAACTAGTTAGTCACTAAGCTTGCCACGTATCTTAGTCAATCAAGCCAACCATGAGAATCAGACACTTTATGAAAAAAAAAAAAACTACAGTTTCCTGTAGATATATTGTTATGTTGGAATATCACTCAGTCTTATTGTAAACTTTCTAAAACCAAAATTGTTAAAATTCTGTCTTTATATACCAATCACTGATTTCTTTAATGTGAATATTATTATTGTCCTCATTATCATTATTTTATTTTATATTTTGGAATACCCATTCCTCACAAAACCAACAGTATTACTGATTTATTTCAACACATACTGCAAATGAAATATATAGCTCAAAAACTTAACAGCTAGCTTTACAGAGAATAGTTAAATAGGATGACTTTTTGATGTTATTCCAAGCCATGTATGCATATTGACTAATTCACTCATAGGAGATGGATCGGTGGTAGCCTCCTGCTTAGGAACAATTTGTCCAGTAGAACAGCCCAGTGATCCTCTTGGTAAAAATGAAGTTAGGCCATTGCAATGGATCAACATCAATAGTTCTACCATACAATCTTGTAATATATTGTGAATGAAGTCTGAGCTTGATTTGTCTGAGTGTCAAGCCCACGATATCGAGCTCCCACTCACTCGGAACTACCAACCAACCAACCGGCCTTTACCCATGATATCCCCATGACCCCGAGGTTTCGGCTCAGCACATCCGGTACATCGCATAAACTACCTCTCCCACCTATCCCTTCTACCTCTCACTATTCTCCCATTTCATGTCCATTCCCTTACCCGTCCTCTCCCGGGACACTTGACATCCACTTATTATTTCTATCACAGCCCTATTGTTTTATTTTTGGCCGTCCTCCATTGTTCTATTCTCATCCACCTTCGTTATTTTATTCTCAGCCATACTCTATTATTATATTCTCACCTACATTCTTTATTCTATTCTTGATCAACTGAACAATACTTCCACATGGTTTTTCATTGTCAAGTCCACGTACCGAGACCCATCTGCCGGCAGTGCCGACCAAGCAATTATTCTATATCCACAACCAAGTGCCCGCGTTGTCTGCATAACACTTGGTGCGCCGGTCCCGGCTCGGCACATTCGCCATCCGCACTCCTCGGTTTGTTTCACCTCGGGACTCCCCGTCCTTGTATTATCCTCGGACACAGCCCCATTGTTTTATATTCGGCCACTCCCTATTGTCCCATTTCGAGTCATGATCCTATTATATTGTCCTTCATTATTCTATCCCCGCTTTGCATTCCTTGTTCTAATTTTGTTCGTTGTGGGCAACAACCACATGCTCTGCATACCTTATTGTCCCACATTCCTTATTCCACATGTCACTTCTTAACCTATATAAGTAGGACATGGATGTACTTACTTCCTCATTCTAGGTATCGACTAGGCTTAGGCCCTTCTACCTTCTTCCCTTCTGTTAAGTCCTCAACTCAGGCCGGCATCTTCAGCATCCCCCTGAGTATCTGTCTGTTGCAAATACAGTGGCACGCACGGCAAGTAGGGCGCAATGCACGAGCACGTTGAATCCAATGCCACTACTCTTGGCCTGCAGGACTTGGCCATAGTCCGCCCGACCTTTCAACAACACCCCTCGGCAGTACCGAAGTCCGTCAGTATCCGACTCCTGACATTCATACCCTATTGTTCTCCATTCCCTATGCCACCCTGTTCCACATCTTGCTTCTTAACCCATATAATTAGTGTATGTATGTAGATAGTTCCTCACTCAGAATATCAACTTGGTTCAGACCCTCTTGTCCACTTCTCCCCTGCTCAAGTCCTCCACTCAAAGCTGATGCCCTTGGTACCCTCACAAGCATTACCCCTGTCCAAATCAGTGGCATGCATGGAACATCAGGGTGCAATGCATGAGCACATTGAAGCCTAGCCACCCCAAACAACCTGCAGGACTTCACCGACTTCTCGGCTTTACCAGACTCTAACACTGAGCAATTCAGCAAGACATACATTGGGTCATAGTAATCAATATCAGTTGGGTATAAGGGTTTAACAAGAACAGGATTGTTGACACTGTGAGCATTTTTGGAGTGTCATTGAGGTAGGTGGTTGGCATTTGAGGAAGAATATGGTAAGACAGATCCTTAGTCATTTACAATGCCCTTGAGGCTTGTGATATCTGTTGTGAACCACTATAAGGACTTATCTCACAAACTTATACACACTCTCTTCTAATATTTCTCTCTTTCTTGATCACCCTTTCAATTCCATTTCAACCTACAAACAAGAGTCAACCAAGTCTACAATCTGAGTCAATTCAGTTTACAAGTTAACAAGCCAAACTGAGCTGAGTCAAACATATGAGTAATACATAATCCATGTCAACAGAATTTCCACAATCCATATTAACATTTATTCCATTTCCTCTCTACATCCAACCAACCACCAAAAGATACTATCCCAATTAGGACACTCACCAAGACACCCAAGCAGTGAGTCAAATCCTTATTTACAACCTTTCAACTAGAACACCCACATCCCATACATGCACATTGTAAATAATTTTCCTTACTTCTATTTCTTCTTTCTATGATCTGAAACTCCCATTATAAGGACAACCTACTCGAGTACTGATTCTAGCAGGCCAACAGTAGGACACCACCCAGCCCTGTCACCTACCTAGTGTTAAATCTGTATGTCGGGTGCGTAGCTAGATACTTCCAGAAGGGTTTCCAGATGTTCCAAATGGTTTCTGAGGGGGGGTTCATACTCTGAATGTAAAGGGGCTAGAGGTCACGGGTTCACAGATGGAAATGGAAAGGGGCAGAAAGACTGGAAGCATTGGGGGCCTAGGACTGTTCCTGGTCTTAGGTAGTTTGAGTGGTTCGAGGTTGCAGGGACTTGGCTTCAACTTATGTGTTGCACCCTCCTCGATCATCCGTCCCTAATTTTAGAAAGTTGGAAAGTTTACCAGAACTGAATTGGAAACTATGACGCAGAATTAAGTTGATATTTGTACTGGCGAATAGTCCAGTTGACTGGTGTCTTATATACATTTATCTAGTCCTCGTACTAACTTTTTGCCAAGTAAAAACAAGGAGGGGAAAGAGTACAAGAGGCTAATTCAGAATGAAGAACAAGGGAGTGAGGTGTCAAGTCCATGTACCGAGACCCATCTGCCGGCAGTGCCGACCAAGCAATCATCCTATATGCACGACCAAGTGCCCATGTCGCATGCATCACACTTGGTGCGCTGGTCCTGGCTCGGCACATCCACCATTCACACTCCTCGGTCCGTTTCACCTCAGGACTTCCTGTCCTTGTATTATCCTCGGACACAACCCCATTGTTTTATACTCCGCCACTCCCTATTGTCCCATCTTGAGTCATGATCCTATTATCCTGTCCTTTATTGTTCTATCCCCGCTTTGCATTCCTTGTTCTAATTTTGTTTGTTGTGGACAATGACCACATGCTCTGCATACCTTGTTGTCCCACATTCCTTATTCCACATGTCGCTTCTTAACCTATATAAGTAGGACATGCATGTACATATTTCCTCATTCTGGGTATCGACTAGGCTTAGGCCCTTCTACCTTCTTCTCTTCTGTTAAGTCCTCGACTCGGGCCAGCATCCTCAGCATCCCCCCGAGTATCTGTCTGTTGCAAATACAGTGGCACGCACGGCAAGTAGGGCGCAACACACAAGTATGTTGAAGCCAACGCCACTACTCTTGGCCTGCAGGACTTGGGCATAGTCTGCCTGACCCTTCAGCAGCACCCCTCGGCAGTACCGAAGTCCGTCAGTACCCGACACTTGACATGAGGTGCATGATGATCCTGTGCATCGTTTATCAAAGGAGCAGAACCTTGGCCTTGGAATCTTTGGAGGTTCAGGATTGCAGAACCTTGGGTTGATACAATGGAATTTGGAACGTCGAGTGCCTAAACTGCACATTGGTCGAAAAGACCCGCGCAATGCTTCTAGATTCCAATCTCCCTAAGTCATTATGAGGATATGCCATTCAGCATGCCAACTACCTTAAAAATCGCACGCATACACGATCTCTACCGGACAAGACGCCCTATGAGATGATTCACTATCAAAAGCCAAATTTACAAGATGCTCATGAATGGGGGACGGACATCTATGTTAAAATCAGACAAGACAATAAACTGCTATCTAGAGCCAAGAAAGCTAAGTGGATCGGTCACTCTGCTCAAAGCAACGGCCATTGTATATATTGGCCAGATAGTCAACGGGTATCTGTGGAGCGGAATATTATATTTGAGGCGCCAAAATTGCCCTCAATCACTCCTATTTTACCTACAGATAATTGCACAATTATTGGGCCAAAGGCCATCAAATATAGGCCTATACCACCCACGCCGGCACCTATCCAGGTGCCAGTACCGTCACGTGACCTATGGTCGGGTGAGAGCCGCATAGAAGAAATAATCGAGCACACACCAGAAAAAGATTTAGAAAATTTACAACCAAGTCAAATAGATGTGAGCAGACCTGAAGAAGCTCCTCCACTCAGAAGAAGTGAGAGAATTCGTTTATTACAAGAAAGGGGTTCAAGGGCCGGCTCTGGTGATAAATCTCAAGCTGGAGAAGCCGCACATATCAATCTAACCACCCTCGCTTGCGAAGACATTGAGGATAATGTACTCAATGAAATCGCACATAATTCTGATTTTTATATTCAGAGGAACAAGGGTGAGAGAGATATATGTGACTACCTAGCAATAAGCGCCGAACCAATAAATGCCGATGAAGATGATTTTGCATATCTATCAAATGATTTGCAATTGCCTATAACGACTAAAGATGCCCTTAGTAATCCTACATGGAAGACAGCCATGGACACTAAGATCCAATCGCAAATCGACAAAGACACCTGGGAACTCACTAAACCCCCTCCAGGTGTGAATATAGTCGGTAGCAAGTGGACTCATGTGATGAAACATAATCAAAAGGGTGATGTAGTACGTGCAAAATCAAGACTCATTGCTCAAGGCTTCACACAAACTTTTGGAGTCGATTATGATGAGACTTATGCACCAGTTGTTCGTATGACATCTTTACGCATCATATGTGCAATAGCGGCTAGAAATAATTGGCCTATACATCAAATGGATGTAGACGTTGCATATCTAAATGCACCGCTCGAGGAACCTATCTATATGTGCAAGCCGCCTGGATATTTTGAGGAACAACATGAAAACGTATTATTGCTGAAGAAATGCATATACGGGCTCAAGCAATCAGGCAGAGAGTGGTATAAGTGTTTATCGAATGCCCTTTATTCTATCGGATTTACAAAATCAGCCTCAGATGCTGCTATATTCTATAGACATTGGGCAAATGACTATGCCATCATCGGAGCTGCCATAGATGATCTCACCATCACAGCTATGGATGACTCTATATTGCAGGGCATCAAGGAAGATCTCAAAGCCATCTTTAAGATGAAAGATCTTGGAGAAATCCACTGGCTTCTTAATCTGAAGATCGAATGGGATAAATCAGTCTGAACGATCAGTTTTTCCCAAGAAGCATATATTGACAAGATACTTGATCGATTTAACCTTCAAGATGCCAAAACACACACCACTCCATTAGATCCAACTTCTAAATTATCTAAAGAACAATGCCCGACTACTGAAGCCGACAAGAAAAACATTGAAAAGATTCCTTACTGACAGGCGATTGGCTCACTCATGTGGGCAGCAGTAGCTACCCATCCAGATATTTCATTCACTGTTTCCTTATTATCACAGTTTCTAGAGAACCTGGGGATTGCTCATTGGAATGCAGTTAAAAGAGTATTTAAGTACTTAAAAGGCACAAAAGATAAGAAACTAGTCTTAGGGAAGAGTCGAGACAGCCTAGTAGGATACTCGGATGCCGACTGGGCTTCACAAGACCACAGACACTCAATATCCACCTACATATTCCAAATTGACTCTGGAAGCATCTCATAGAGCTGCCAGAAGCAGACGATAGTGGCACTCTTATCTACCGAAACAGAGTTTATTGCTATGACTCATGCCACAAAAGAAGCAATTTGGCTCAAAAACTTCATAACTGGAGTTTTCCAGCCCATTAAAAATCCTATTAAAATATATGCTGACAACCAATCGGCTATTACTATAGCTTACAGTAATCAGCAGCACTTGAGGACCAAACACTTTGACATAAGACTCTATTTCATCCGAGATACGATTGAGGGGAAGAAGATTACAATCGAATACCTCCCAACCGATCAAATGCTCGCAGACATCCTCACAAAGGGTTTACCAGGACCCAGAGTGAAGATTCTCACCAAAAAGCTCGGCATATATTGAGCTTGAGGGGGTGTGTAAGGTGCAAACTTGCATCTCACCCCTGAGAGACCAATCTCAATATATTGTAATTATATATCAATTTTAGTATCTGTCAGGAGTCGGATACTGATGGACTTCGGTACTGCCGAGGGGTGTTGTCGAAAGGTCGGGCAGACTATGGCCAAGTCCTGCAGGCCAAGAGTAGTGGCGTTGGCTTCAACGTACTCGTGCATTGTGCCCTACTTGCCGTGCGTGCCACTGTATTTGCAACAGACAGATACTCAGGGGGATGCTGAAGATGCTGGCCCGAGTCGAGGACTTAACAGAAGAGAAGAAGGTAGAAGGGCCTAAGCCTAGTCGATACCCAGAATGAGGAAGTATGTACATCCATGTCCTACTTATATAGGTTAAGAAGTGACATGTGGAATAAGGAATGTGGGACAACAAGGTATGCAGAGCATGTGGTTGTTGTCCACAATGAACAAAATTAGAACAAGGAATGCAAAGCGGGGATAGAACAATGAAAGACAATATAATAGGATCGTGACTCGAAATGGGACAATAGGGAGTGGCCGAATATAAAACAATGGGGTTGCGTCCGAGGATTAATACAAGGACGGGGAGTCCCGAGGTGAAACAAACCGAGGAGTGCAGATGGCGAATGTGCCGAGCCAGGACTGGCGCACCAAGTGTTATGCAGGTAACGCAGGCACTTGGTCGTGGATATAGGATGATTGCTCGTTCGGCACTGCCGGCGGATGGGTCTCGGTACGTGGACTTGACAGTATCACTCTGTGTGCTTTTAAATTCTGAAATTTCCCCACATTTATTTGTATTTTTACCCTCAATATTGAGGGAGGTATTCATTCTTTCCTATGTACCCTACTTACGGGTGCTTGTCCATGCATGACGTGACATGCGTGGCCGGCTCCCTGGATTGGGACTGGCAGCCTGGCTCAAACCTTCGATAGGGTCAAGGGCCGGTTGCAGGGTATATGCGGGTGAAACACAACCCATGCATGCCTCCCTCCTCAGTTGTTAACTACACTGAGGAGGTGAGTTGTATAATATATTGTACAAGCCTTTAAGGCTAATTTCTCTCTATTCTTTTTGTAAGATAAAATAAATAGGTATATTTTCTGAATATACAAGAAGTTGTTGACCACACTGAGGAGATAAAATAAATAGATTGCCTATAAATTCTTCAAACCTACTGCAATTTGCTCATAATCTCATCAATGAGGACAGAAGGCGGTCAACAACCGGTTATGCCTTGTTCATTGGAGGAGCTGCAGTGAGCTGGAGCAGCAAGTGACAACCAACTGTGGCCACATCCTCCTCTGATGCTGAGTACATGGCAGCCAATTTTGCAGGATGGGAGGCCATGTGGTTGAAACAGCTGCTCACTGAGCTTGGCTATCATATCCCACAACTCACCATTTACTGTGATAGCCAGCCTGCAATTGCTGTGTCCAAGAATCCTGAACATCACTCTCAAATGAAGCACATTGATGTGATGTACCATTGGCTCAGGGAGAAAGTCGAGAAGAAATTGCTCAAGCTCCAATTTGTGCCTACTGATGAGATGGTTGCAGATGTGCTCACAAAGGGACTTGTTAAGATGAAACATGAGAAGTGTAGGACAGGCTTGGGAGTTTGCAAAAAATGAAGGGAGACTTCATTGAGGGGGTGTGTTGAGATGCACTAAAGTCCCCTTTTATGTTTCCATTTATGCATGACTGGTATTTGACCATTTATGACTTGTTTTATATATTACACCTTTGATGTTTTTAGCTGAGTTTGAATTTAGCTTACATCATAACACAGTTTTCACTATTGTGCTCCAACAGTTTGGCCAAAGTGATTGTGTCAACCCTAGAAATGAAGATGCTTTGCTTTATGAGTCTGCAGACTATTACCAATATTGATGTGAATCCCAAGGACTGAGGAAGTTGCTCAATGAAATCCATAGAGATGGAGATGGAATTCCACAGACATTTGGGAATGGAAAGTTGCTTCAAAAAGCTGTAGAGTTTGTGTTGCTGTGATTTCAAATGCATACATGTTGTGCAGGATTTACAGAATTTGATGACCCAGGTACATAGGGCTGGCCAGGTGTATTTGCAGCGGACCAGGGATAGCATTTTGTTTTGACCGAAGTGTCCCAAGAGAAGATGTTGTACTTATATTGTAAGACATGTAGTCTGAGGTTGTTGGAGTTGGGTACATTGATTCAATTGTCTACTCGAAGGAAACTGTTGATGAGATTATGAGCAATTTATACAGTAGGATGGAGATATTCCTGGGCAGTCTAATTATTTTTCTTCTCAGTATAGTCAACCACTCCATGTATATTTAAAAAATATACCTAATTATTTTTCTTACAAAGTAAAAAGAAAGGAAATCAGTCTTCATGCTCTGTTAATTATACTATGCAGCTCACCTCCTCAGTGTAGTCAACCACTGAGGAGGGAAGCATACACGAGTGATGTTTCACCCACACATATACTAGAGCCAGCTCCTGACCCTATCAAAGGTTTGAGCCAGGCTACTGGTCTCTATCCAGGGAGCTGGCCACGTGCATCGCGTCATGCGTAGGCAAGCGCCCGTAAGTAGCGTACATGTAGTAATACAATATCTCCCTCAGTTTTGAGGGTAAAAATACAGAAAATTATTCGAAAAATAGAGAATCGAATTGTGCACAGAATGATACTAAAATCGATATAAAAATACAATATTGAGATTGGTCTCTCAGGGGTGAGATGCATGGTTGCACCCTACACACCCCCTCAAGCTCAATATATGCTGAGCTTTTTGGTGAGAATCTTCACTATATGTCCTGGTAGACCCTTTGTGAGGATGTCTGTGACCATTTTATTGGTTGGGAGATATTTGATTTGAATCTTCTTCCCCTCAATTGTGTCTTGATAAAATAGAGTTGAATGTCAAAGTGTTTTGTTCTTGAGTGTTGCTGATTACCATAAGCTATTGTAATAGCTGATTGGTTGTCAGCATAATTTTTTATGGGATTATTTATGGGTTGGCAAACTTCGGTTATGAAGTTCTTGAGCCATATGGCTTCTTTTGTGGCATGAGTCATTGCAATGAACTCTGCCTTGGTGGACGAGAGTGCTACAATTGTCTGCTTCTGGCAGCTCCATGAGATGCTCCTGGAGTCGATTTGAAACATATATGCCGATATAGAATGTCAGTGATCTTGTGAGGCCCAGTCGGCATCTGAGTATCCTACTATGCCGTCTCGACTCCTCCCTAAGACCAGTTTCTTTTCTTTCGTGCCTTTCAAATATTTAAATACTCTCTTTACTGCATTCCAGTGAGCAATCCCTGGATTCTCTAAGAACTGCAATAATAAGGAAACTGCAAATGATATGTCTGGATGGGTAGCTACTGCTGCCCACATGAGTGAACCAATTGCTTGCTGGTATGGAATCTTCTCTATGTTTTTCTTTTCTGCTTCAGTAGTTGGGCATTGTTCTTTGGACAATTTGCATGTTGGATCTAGTGGAGTCATATGCATTTTGGTGTCTTGTAGATTAAATCGGTCAAGTATCTTGTCAATATATGCTTCTTAGGAGAAGCTTATCATGCCGGCCAATTTATCTTGTTCGATCTTTATATTGAGGAGCCAGTGGATTTCTCCAAGGTCTTTCATCTTAAAAATGGTTTCAATATCTTCCTTGACACCTCGCAAAATAGTATCATCTGTAGCTGTTATAGTAAGATTGTCTATGGTGGCTCCTATAATTGCATAGTCATTCGGTCTGTGTCTATAGAATACTGCAGCATCTGAGGCTGATTTTGTAAATCCAATAGAGTAAAGGGCACTCGATAGACACTTATACCATTCTCTGCCTGATTGCTTGAGCCCGTATATGCATTTCTTCAGCAATAATACATTATCATATTGTTCTTCGAAATATCCCGGCAGCTTGTGCATATATATTGGTTCCTCGAGGGGTGCATTTAGGTATGCAACATCTACATCCATTTGATGTATTGGCCAATTATTTCTAGCCGCTATAGTGCATATAGTGTGTAATGATGTCACATGTACAACCAGTGCATATGTCTCATTGTAATCGACTCCAAAAGTTTGTGTGAAGCCTTGAGCAACGAGTCTTGACTTTGCACGAACTATATCACCCTTCTGATTGTGTTTCATGACATGAGTCCACTTGCTACTGACTATATTCACACCCGGCAGAAGTTTAGTAAGTTTCCAGGTGCCTTTGTCGATTTGCAATCGGATCTCAGTGTCCATGGCTTTCTTCCATGTAGAATTATTAAGGGCTTCTTTAGTCGTTGTAGGTAATTGCAAATTATTTGATAGATAGGCAAAATCATCTTCTTTGGCACTTATAGGTTCCGTCAAGTACACGTACCGAGACCATCTATTTGGTAGTGCCGACAGAGCAACCATTTTATGTCCACATCCAAGTGTCCATGCCACATGCATATCACTTGGTATGCTGGTCTTGGCTCGGCACATCCACCACCCACATGCCTACTCCTCACCCCTCGGTCTGTCTCACCTTGGGACTTTCTGTCCTTGTTTTATCCTCGGTCACAGCCCTTGTTTTATAGTTGGGCACTTCCTATTGTCCTATCCTTGGCCACATTTCTATTATTCTATCCTTTATTGTTCTATCCCTGTTTTACAATCCTTCATTCTAATTTTACTCGTTGTGGACAATAACCACATGCTCTGCATACCTTGTTGTCTCACATTCCTTATTCCACATGTTGCTTCTTAACCTATATAAGTAGGACATGCATGTACATATTTCCTCATTCTGGGTATCGACTAGGCTTAGGCCCTTCTACCTTCTTCCCCTCTGTTAAAGTCCTCAACTTGGGCTGGCATCAGCAGCATCCTCCCGAGTATCTGTCTGTTGCAAATCGGTGGCATGCATGGCAAGTAGGGCACAACGCACGAGTACATTGAAGCCAACACCACTACTCTTGGCCTGCAGGACTTGGCCATTGTCCACCCAACCTTTCAGCAGTCCCAAAGTCCATCAGTACCCACAGCTTGACAGGTTCGGCACTTATTGCTAGGTAGTTGCATATATCCCTCTCTGTCAAGACCTTGATACTGAGCTCCGGTACACTTGGTAATACCGACCGACCATCCATCCTCTACCCATATTATTCTCACTATCACATGGGCTCAGCTTGGTACATCTGGTACACTGTCTAGGCTTCTTCTTCTATCCTATCCGTCTCATCCTTCACTATCCTTGCATCCCTTCACCCATTCCCCTGAACATATAACGGCCACTCATTATCCTGGCCACTGCCTATTGTTTTATCTTTGGCAGTCCTCTATTGTTCTATTCTCACCCACCACTTCATTATCTTATTCTCAGCCATACTCCATTATTCTAATCCCACTTACATTCCTTATTCTATTTCTAATCACTGTGGACAATGCCTCCATGTGGTTTTTCATATCTTATTGTTTTCCATTCCTTATGCCACCCTGTTCCACATCTTGCTTCTTAACCTATATAAGTAGCAGGATGTATGTAGATAGTTCCTCACTCAGAATATCAATTCGGTTTGCATCTCCTTGCCCGTCTTCCTCATCTGAAGTCCTTCGTTCAAGCCGATGCCCTCAGCACCCTCACAAGACTTCTTACTGTCCAAATTGGTGGCATGCACGGAACAGCAGGGGGAAATGCACAAGCATGTTGAATCCTAGCCACTCCAAAACAGTTTGCAGGACTTAACTGATATTTCAGTGTTACTGAATCCTAACACTCTCGCTCTCATTCTTCTGAATATAAAAGTCTGAGCTGTGTGCGATATCATTGAGTGTATTATTCCCGATGTTTTTGCCAGTGAGGGTGGTTTGATTAGTGTGTGCGGCTTTGCCAGCTTGAGATTTGTTGCCCAAGCTGATTTTTGAAGCTCTTTCTTGCAGTATGCATATTCTCTCACTTCTTCTGAGTGGAGGAGCTTCTTTAGGTCTGCTCACATCTATTTGACTTCGCTGTATATTTTCCAAATCTCTCTCTGGTGTGCGCTCAATTATTTCATCGATGCGGCTCTCACCTGGCTGTAGGTCATGTGATGGTGCTGGTGCTTGGATAAGTGTGGGGATGGGTGGTATTGGCTGGTATTTGATGGCCTTTGACACAGTAATTAGATGATCGTTAGTAGGTAAAATAGGAGCAATTGAGGTCAATTTTGGTTCCTCAAATATAATATTACGCTCTACAGATACCCACCAACTGTCCAGCCAGTATATGCAGTGGCCGTCACTTTGTGCAGAATGGCCAATCCACCTAGATTCATTAGCTCTAGGTAGTAGCTTATTGTCTTGTTTGATTTTAACATCAACGTCCGTCCCCCATGATGAGATTATGAGCAAATATGCAGTAGGATTGAAGATTTCTCTGGCAGTCTAATTTAATATCTCCTCAGTGTAGTCAATCACTATCTGTATATTCAGAAAATATACCTAATTTAATATCTTACAGAAAGAATAAAAAGAAAAATCAGTCATGAGGCCCTGTATATAATACTATACAACTCACCTCCTCAGTGTAGTCAATCATTGAGGAGGGAGGCATGCGCAGGTTGTGTTTCACCTGCAAATACCTTACAACTGGCCCTTGACCCTATCGAAGGTTTGAGCCAAGTTGCCGGTCCCAATCCAGGGAGCCGGCCATGCACATCGCTTCGTGTGTGGGCAAGCGCCCATAAGTATCGTACAGATAGTAATACAATAACTTCCTCAACTGTGAGGATAAAAATACAGAAATATATTGGAAATTTTAGAAATGAATTGCACACAAGATAGTACCAAAATCGATAAGAAAATCAAATATATTGAGTTTGACCTCTCAGGGGTGAGATGCATTTATGCACCCTACACCCCATTGGTGAGCATCTTGTAAGTTCGGTTTTTGATGGTGAATCATCTCATAAGGTGTCTTGTCTGGTAGAGCTTGTATATGCATGCAATTTTTAAGGTAGTTGGCATGCTGAATGGCATATCCCCATAAGAACTTAGGGAGATTTGAATCTAGGAGCATCGCACGAGTCTTTTCAACCAATGTGTGGTTTAGGTGCTTGGCAACTCCATTCTGTTCAGGAGTGTCATGAACAGTATATCAATGGCGAGTGCCTTGCTTATCTAGATAATTATTGAACTCAGCACTTGTGTATTCGCCCCCTCTATCTGAGAGAAGCATTTTGATGCATGCATTCCTCTGCCAAAGCATCATCGCCTCATACCACTTGTATTTGGTGAAGACTTGATCTTTGGGGCTCATAAGATAGAGCACTGATTCCCTTGAGTGATCATCCATGAAGGAGACATAGTAAGATTTTTTGTCAATAGTAATATGTTTTGCTGGTCCCCATACATCAGAAAATATTTTGTCACCGATCTTCTTTGAATGCTCACTTGATTCTTTTGGGAGTGGTTTGCATGTAATTTCAGCTCTAATACACGCATCACAGGTAAGTTTATCTCTAGCCTGTGAAAGCTCTAGGCTGTAAACCATACCATGATCCATCAGGCACTTAAGGGCCTTGAAAGATATGTGCCCTAGCCTGTGGTGCATCTCGATGGCAGTTAAGCATAGCTTAGTGGAATGTTGTGTTGACTGATTGTCCAATCGATATAGACTGTGTAATTTAGGTGCCTGTAATAAAATATGGCTGGACGGATTCTTTATTGTGCATTTCTGTGATGCACACTCTGTCCATTTACCAGCATCATTGCATCAGCCTATGGAAATAAGGGTGAAGGCAATTTTTGGATCATATAGCGTATCTTTCAATGTCAATGTGACTGCTTTCCCTCTCACTCTAGTAATTATTTTGAGTTGTCCACTCCCATATGCATCAAAGCTGCTTTGATCGGCTGCCCGAATCATGCATGGTGTAGGGAAGCTTCTGTAGTTCTCAAGCATGTTTTTATGTGGCATCATGTGAGAACTAGCTCCTGTATCTAGAATAATAGTATTGCCTGTTCTGTCTCTGATGAATCATAATTGATGAATGCCATTAATCCATCATCGTCTCATCCAGAAGACTCATCTTCATCAGCTACATTGGCTTTTGCTTTACCTTTCCCTTTTCCTTTCATCTTTTTGAACTTAGATCTTTTCTTCTGCCTTGGCCCCTGGCCTTCTCTGCCACTGCCTTTAGCCCAGCACATTTCAACAGTGTATCCCAGCTTTTTGCAGTTGGTGCATATATGTGCCTTCTTATCTGCAGTACCCACAAATCCTTGGTCCTCTTGAGTGAGGGACAATGTCCTATGCCTGTCGTATTGAGATTTAAGTATCCGGACAATATTGTCTGGGTCCAACTTCTTCAAGAGAGGTCATAAGGGCATTCATGACTGATTCATAGGAAGGTGGCAATGAGGCTAATAAGATATCGAGGAATTCTCCTTCAGAGATCTTGGCTCCCATGTCATTGAGCCTTGCATAGAGATCTTGAGCCTTGTCAAGGTGCTCCCTGAGATCATCATCCTCCAAACATTTCATATTCCAGAGTTGTCTCTGGATACTGGTGATGACCATCTTTGGTTTCTTTGTCATTTCAGTTACCAGAGTGTCCCAGATCTCCTTTGCATTCTTTTTCTCCTCTAGCATTCAAGCTAGTGACTCTGACACAGATGCCAATATTTGAGTCTTGACAAGCCCTTCTCTTGCCAACCACTTTTCGAGTCTCTCCTCAATCTTCTCTAGTTTGGCCTCATCATCATCAGTGAGAACATGGCCTTTAGGATATGTGGGAGGATCAAGTGATCGGTTGGCTTTGCCTTCAATATGTTTTAATAGATTTTTAGACTCAAAAGAACTCATGAGTTGAGCTCTCCTGCCTCAAAGATTGCTAAAATCTCTGTATCATGAACATCATAATTTAGTTTGGGACCAGTGAAAGTATGGGAATGTAAGCAACAGGATGAATCTTGCCTTCAGAATTGATTACCGAAAGAATGGCTGTAAAGGGCATAATCTGAAGTATCAGTCTCCACAATCAAAGGTAGGTGTTATGGCCCATGCCACCAATAAACCCACATTAATCCCCACAACTACCTGCACCATTTCCGGGACCTTTCTGACCATTCAAAGCCTGAACATTCGCTTTCCAAATTCCATTGTATCAACCCAAGGTTCCACAATCCTGAACCTCCGAAGATTTCAAGACCAAGGTTCTGCTTTTGATAAACAATGTGCAGGATCATTGCATACCTCACTCCCTTGTTCTTCATTCTGTATTAGCCCCTTGTACTCTTTCCTCCTGTTATAGCCCATACCTTCAACAAACCCACACTAACCCCCACAACCACCCGCTCCCAAGACCTTCCGACTGAAAAAGACAAAAGACCTTTTCCGTGGATCCCGTCCCCGTCATGCCCGTCCGAGACACCGACCGAGACACCGTTCCCGAGTCCGCTCCCGACCGAGGACTCAATACTTTGATAACCGACGCGCAAGACTATCGCATACCTCACTCCCTTGTTCTCTCCCTACATTAACCCCTTGTACTACCTTTCTCCTTGTTTTATGACCGGCTAAGGATAGTACAAAGAGCGTTACATGTATATAGTCTCACAGTCGACCGGACTATCCGCTAGTACGAATATCGAATTAGTTCTCCCCCCCCAGTTTCCGATTCATTTCCGGTAAACTCTGCCTCCCTTCCGAAATTAGGGACAGACGATCGAGGAGGGCGCAACACATAAGTTGAAGCCAAGTCCCTTCGACTCCGAACACCTCAGTGACCGGATTGAACCATTCCGCGACCTACCCTAAATCTCCGACACTTCCGTTCCCCGTCCGTAGTCCGTCCGACTCCCGTCTCGGTCCTCGGCCCCATCATGGACCTTCGCGTCGACCGGACAACCCCTTTGGAAGTGCCAGCTAAGCGCCTGATACGCGGACTTAACACCTCCCCTTGTCTTTACTCGGCAAAAGTTAGTACAAGGACTAGATACATGTATATAAGACACCAGTTAACTGGACTATTTGTGAGTACAAATATCGACTTAATTCCACATCGTAGTTTCTGATTCAGTTCTGGTAAACTTTCCGAGTTTCCGAAATTAGGGACAGATGATCGAGGAGGGCGCAACACATAAGTTGAAGCCAAGTCCCTGCAACCTCGAACCACTCGAACTACCTAATACCAAGAACAGTCCTAGGCCCCTGGTGCTTCCCGTCTTTCTGCCCCTTCTATTTCCATCTGTGAATCTGCAATCTCTAGTCCCTCCTAGGGAACGGCATGGGTCACCCATGGGTCAAATGTGGGTGACCCGCACCCGACCCATGGGAAACCCGAACCCATCAACCCATGGGTTTTTTCCCATGGGTCGATGGGTATCGGGTGCGCGCCACACCCGCATGCGTGCGGCGCGTACGACGCGTGCGGCACGTACGACGCGTATGGCACGTACGGTGCGTACGACACGTATGGCGCATATGACGCGTACGACGTGTACGGCGCATACGGCATGTACGGCGCGTGCGGCGCATACGACACGTACGGCGCATACAGCACGTACGACTCGTACGGCGCATTCGTCATGTTTGTGGTGTCGCATGCGCATACGGTGCTTTCATCGTGTTCATGTCGGCGCATGCGTGTACGCGTAAGTTGCGTTCATGTCGGAGTTGATGCCCCGGGTTGGGCCCGGGTCACGGGTGCTTGCGGCTTGACCCGCACCCACACCCAAGGACACCCGACCCGGTGACCCGTGCGGGTTGGCCTGACCTGTGCATTTCCCTAGTCCCTCCACCTTTGGAGTACAAACCCCCTCTCAGAAACCATTCAGAACCTCTGGAAACCCTTCCAGAAGTATCTAGCTAAGTGCCAACACATGGATTTAACAGTATATTTGTACTCACACTCCTGATTGTCATAAGCATGAGACCCATCACATGTTCACAAGCCCTGCAGACAATCACCCAGGCATCTGCCTGCCATGCATCTGTCCCTCGAGAACTGTCTGCCCCTGGACCCAGTTTCCAGACACCTCAGACCCCAGCACACCCTCTGGAACCTTCATCTGACTCCAGACTCTCGAGCGCAGATCTACACCTGTGTTCGAATATGACCAATCTGTTCCTCGTAAACCACCCCCTGGCAACTCAACAATCATCGCCCTCAGAGATGCCATCCAGTTCAGGACCA
This sequence comes from Gomphus sp. MG54, assembly GCA_003314385.1. Lineage (NCBI taxonomy): Eukaryota > Fungi > Basidiomycota > Agaricomycetes > Gomphales > Gomphaceae > Gomphus > Gomphus sp. MG54. The sequence continues at coordinate 1,608 of QLPG01010428.1, read as the reverse complement.
TCCTCAGCAGTGCCGTCGACCTCATTTGCACCACCCCCTTTCGCATCTCCCCCCTATGTACCACCACCCTTTGCACCTCCACTTGCACCACCGCCCATGGCACCACCACCCATGGCACCACCACTCGTTGCACCAGCACCTGTTGCACCTCTGCCTGCTGCACTACCCCCTGTCGTCCAGCCCCATGTTGCACCACCTGCAACAGCACCACTGCCTCCTACACACCAAGGAGGGGCCCCCACCTTAGGACCTAACATTGTGCCCGACCTCACTCAGGCCCTCGTTATGCTGGCAAGTAACTTGGCCAGCCCCAGAAGATCAGCCCCTTGTGCTGCCAAGGTCTGGGATCTGGATACCTTTGATGGATCTGATTTGAGAAAACTACAAGCCTTCCTACTGCAGTGTAGTCTGAACTTCCATGACTGCCCTGACACTTTTGATACCGACAGTGCCAAGGTAACCTATGTACTGTCATACCTGACCAGTACTCCCCTGGACTGGTTTGAACTAGCCCTTTCTGCCCCCGATAAGCCAGACTGGCTCTATGACTATGCAGAGTTCATTAGTGAACTCAAAACCAACTTTGGCCCCCACAACTCGGAAAGAGAGGCAGAAGCAGACCTTAAGAACCTCCACATGCACAATAACCAGCGCATCATGAAATATGTAGTTGAATTCAATCAACTAGCCACCCATGTCCACTGGGGTGATGCCACACTTCATCACCAGTTCTATAATACACTCCCCGGCAGGATCAAGGACAAGATTTCCAGAGTAGGAAAACCCCACTCCCTGGTCCAACTCCACCTCCTGTCCCAATCCATTGATTCCTGCCACTGGGAGCGATGATCAGAAATCACCAGAGAGCCCCCCTCTACCCAGAACTTCGACTGCCCCTACGACAGAGGGAGGACCCCCATGACCATGTATTCAGCCCCTAATATGGGCAATAAGACAGCCAATCCAGGCCAACCCACAACTCCATCCAGTGGCAGCAGGACTACCACAGATCTTTCGTCCAAAATTATAAAAGATGGAAAACTTACACTGCAAGAATGGCAATGCCGCTTTGAACAAAACCTCTACCTCTTCTGTGGCAGATCAGGCCACACAGCCAAGGAGTGCCTGAGATACACCACCACAGTCACCAAAGGGCACACAGCCTCCATGACAGAGGAAATTAAAGAAGAGTCCAAAGCCTCGGATGCTTTGGAAACCGAGGAATAAGAAGCAAGGCCTCCCACTCTGGCACTAGTTGTTTGCATTAAACACCAACTATGCCCAGGGAGTAAAACAAACAATGCATTGACAGTAAAGTGATCGATCTCAACCATGTTCCAAATCAGACTCCGACGGCACTCATCCCATATCACCTTCACTGTCGCCACATCACACAGCCAACCATTCTATTTAGCACACCACCCAGACTCTCAATTTGTCATCATGTCTTCTTCAGAGCTCATTCCCATGCAATGCTACAACACCCAGGACACACGCATCCAGGCAGAACCATTAACATATCATTATTTTCGCGTACCCCCACCAGCATATTTCTCACTCAGAAGACGATCCCATCCAATCTACACTCAGTCATATGCAATAGGAGAT
>QLPG01010425.1:0-11160 GCA_003314385.1 Gomphus sp. MG54 | reverse complement strand
AGCGTTGCATGGGAATGAGCTCTGAAGAAGACATGATGATATAATGGGAGTCTGAAGATAGGTGTACTGAATAGAATGGTTGGCTGTGTGATGTGGTGACAGTGAAGGTGATATGGGATGAGCGCCGATGGAGTCTGATTTGGAACATGGTTGAGATCGGTCGCTTTACTGTCACTGCCTTACTTTGGGACATTTTGTCCTTGTACTATCCTCGGCCATGGCCCCATTGTTTTATAGACGGTCACTCCCTATTGTTCCACTCCCGGCCACATTCTTATTATTCTATCTTTTATTGTTCTGTTTCCGTTTGCATTCCTCCATTCTAATTTTACCCTTTGTGGACAATACCCACATGCTCTGCATACCTTATTGTCCCACATTCCTTATTCTACATGTTGCTTCTTAAACCTATATAAGTAGGGCATGCATGTACATACTAGGCTTAGGCCCTTCTACCTTCTCCTCCTCTGTTAAGTCTTCTACTTGGACCAGCATCATCAGCATCCTCCCAAGTATCCCATCTGTTGCAAATCAGTGGCATGCATGGAGAGTAGGGCACAATGCACGAGTATGTTGAAGCCAAAGCCACTACTTCTGGCTTGCAGGACTTGGCCATTCTGTAATAAGTCACGCTTAGTTGACACGAATGGGTGAATCGACTCTATTTGGTACCTGTAATAAGTCATGCTACAGGACAAACAGTAAGCTACCTAAAGGTAGGTAAAGTAGTGGGTAATGTACCTTAGTTGATACGAATGGGTGAATTGACTGAGGTATGGGTAATAACTGAGATGGAATATAAACGATTTAGGACAAATATGTGAAATGAGAATGTATATGCCCGCAGGCCTGTAGAAATGGACTTACAGCCATGTCAGACCATGGCATGATGTCTGTGCATGTCAGAGCCTAATTCAACACTCCCCCTGGCTCGATGGGCTCTCGTAGAGTCGCAAGGTTATGCAGTGCTTCTGAAAGTGGACCCTAGGGAGCTGCTTTGTGAACATGTCCGCTAGGTTATCGGTGGACGCTACTTGACAAACTTCTATCTCCCCCTCCTCGACTCTCTCATGGATGTAGTGATAGCGTATATCAATATGCTTGACTTGGGTGTTATTCTTGGTGTTCTTTGTCAGTAAGATGGCCCCTGAGTTGTCATTGTACAGTATGGCTGGTTTTGGTTGTGGATAGCCAACTTCTTCCATTGCCACATACATCCAAAGAATTTGCTTCATCGCTCTTGTGAGTGCCATGTACTTGGCCTCTGTTGTGGATAATGCGACCGTAGGCTGGTACTGGGATCCCCATGCCATGGGCCCACCGGCTTGGACAAAGACATGTCCGGCACATGAACGGCATATGTCAAGATCCCCAGCATAGTCAGCGTTGACATATCCAACGGGGGCCAAGTCTTTGTACTTCCTGCCATAAGTTATCTTGTAGTAGAGGGTCCCCCTAATGTACTGGAGGACATGAGTCAGTGTGTGCCAGTGAGCCTTCCCCGGGTTTGATGCAAACTTGCTGAGGGTGGATACTGCGTATGACAGATCAGGGCATGTGGCAATTTGGGCATACATGATGGTTCCAAGCAATTCTCGACAGGGTTTGTCCACCATGAATGCATTGTCTACTGAGGTCCCTGCTCCTTGGTCAATGTGATGCCAGGGGGTAAGGCAGTTGCATGAGAGTTACAATCTGGCATGCCGAAGTGCTTGAGGACTCGCTCAAGGTATGCATGCTGTGAGATGCTGATTGTTCTAGTGTCCCTGTCTCTATCGATATGGATCCCTAGCACTAGATTGGCATCCCCCAGATCCTTTGTCTCGTAAGTCCAGCCCAACTCCTCCTTGGCCCTCACTGACTCTTCCCTTGATGATGAGATTCCTGTGGTATTGTCGGTATATGTGCTGGTGATGGTGATATTGCCATCTGCATGTCGAGAGTGTACTGAGGGATCTGCTTTTGAGCGGTAGTATCCTAACTCCCCCATTTCCTTATCCAGCATTCCCCACCAGTTGTTAGCACCATCCATCATTCCATATAAGGTCTTATCGAGCCTCCCAACCTTCCCTTCCTCTTTTTCCCCATCCAGCAATTCAATGTAGATTGTGGCCTATGGTGTGGAGTTCAGGTATGCTGCCATGTAGTCAACTTGCCATGCCTCCATATCAGTTGCAGCGGCTATTGCAAGGTTCATGCATAGTGATTCATACCGAACAACAGATGCATAGGTTTCAAAGAAATCCACCCCAGGGATTTGGGTGTATCCTTTAGTGATGAGGTGTGCTTTGCGTGCTATAAGATTGCCGTCCACATGGTATTTGTTAGCAAAGGTCCAGCGTGTTTTAACCAACCTGGCTCCATCTGGATGGTCTACCACAGCCCACACCCCATGCTTCCTCATCACTTCAAGTTCATTGTTAATCGGTCCATCCCATATGTCAGGGCACATCATTGCCTCATCATATGAATTGGGGAGTGAGAAGTTGTTTGGATCAGGGAGCAACTGAGCATTGGTGTGAAAGGCCCTCGCTTCCTCACCTAGGTGCAGCTGGTTGTTTGCCCATGCTTCTCCAGCATTATGAGCTTCCTGTATGTTTTGCTCTGATTCTCGGGAATCTTTGATTGCCTGTGTAGGGATGGGGATGTGGATTGAGTGACATGGAGCTGGAGCTGGGACAGGAGCATCTAAGACTGGGGCAGGTGGAGCAGGGGCAGCTGGAATAGCATATTTGTGTACAGGTGCTAGTCCTTTGTTGTGGTCATCTTTATCCTCAGTGACTGGGTTGTCAAGCGTGATGTGGTCAGTCTCCCCCTCGCTCGGCAAGCCAGGTGTAGTAAGTATCTTATTGCTGGTCCCCTCTTCAAAAATCACATTGTGAGAGCGGAAAATCCTGCAGCTCTCAGGGTCATAAATCCTGTAAGCATCCCTCCCAAAATACCCAATTAATCTTCCCTTGATTGAACATGGATCTAATTTGCTCAGCCCATCCCCTGCCTCTACTGGGATTTTGGCATAGGCAATGCAGCCCAGGGGTCGCAGATGAGAAATATCTGGCTTCTTGCCATGCCATAGCTCGAATGGGGTCACATTGGGGTGTCTAGCGGTGGGGATGAAGTCCATCAGGTATATGATAGATGCCGCTACTTCACACCAAAGGGTTGGGGGTAGACTGGCCTCATGCAAACATATACAGACACATTCAATAATTGTATGGGAACACCTTTTGACAACACCATTTGAGGCAGAAGAGTAGGCTATTGTGGACTCATGTATGATACCCTGCTCACCAAGGTACGCTTTCCATATGGTATTCATAAACTCTGGGCCTTTGTCAGTGTGGATTTTCTTTACTTTCTTGCCCATTTGACATTCAGCAAGTGTCACGGCATTCAGTGTTGTCTCCCCTTCTTTGTTTGCTAGGAAGTAAGCCTCAGGGTGGCCACTGTACCCATCGACACATGGTATCATATAGCTACATCCACTGGTTAACTGTACACGTGATGGTCCCCACAAATCTATGTAGGTACGTTTGCTAGCTTCTGTCTCCCGATCCTTATTTATGTAAAATGGATGGCAGGTATGCTTCCCCATAATACAGTCTTCACATGCCCCCGGATGTGATATGAGATTGGTGACATCCATCCCTTGGACAATGCCTTGTTTGAACATTTGGCGTGCGGTTTCATAGCTAACATGCCCAAGACAATGGTGCCAGGTGTCAATATCGGTAGGTTTGTTATGGGACCTGGTAGCAAGGACCCTCGCTGTTGTGTCAAGAATTGCAGATGTCTTGGCAGGCACATTGGATGACATGCCTGCGTAGTCTGGGATAGGACCAGTCGGTGGAAAAATGTCAATTTTGTACATCGTTCCTTCACCCCTCCCGTACATGAAGGGCTGCCCTTCTGGATTGATAAAAGTGACACCCCCACCTCCAAACACAGCATAACAGCCCCCTCTGTCGAGTTTCCCAATGGATATGAGATTGTGTGACAAACTTGGACAATGCAATGCGTCTTTGAATGCAAGGTTGATGACCCTCCCATTGCATATACATCTTTTTCTCACCATCCCTTTTCCACATATAGGGAATGTTGTGCCACTCTCAGCAGTTGACCCATCCTTCCCAGTGCAGGACTCATATGACTTAAAATCACTAATATTAACGAAGAAGTGGTCGCTTGCTGCTGAGTCGGCATATGTGATAAGGGTAGGTGTTGGTAAGACTGCACTAGTCATAAATGCGTAAAACTCATGACTATCCTCAGGACTAGTGGGAGTGAATGAGGTCACGGATACTATGGCAACATTTGCAGTTGGCTTCATGGGGTTAGGGCTTGGCTTCTGTTGTTGAGTTGAGTTGGTTGACCCTCCTCCTGTTGTGTTCCCCTTTTTTCTCCACCAATCAGGGTACTGACCCTCCATTCCTCCCCCCATTTTAAAGCACCGGTCGATAGTGTGCCCGATACACTTACAGTTCAGATTGGAGCAAACTTCATTGGAGCGGTTATGCCTAGCTTGAGTTGTTGCAAGTGCCTGGGATGACTGAGGTACAGGTTTCCTATGGCGTGCAAGAGTGGTGTCATATAATGTGAGGCTCACAATGACTTCCTTTGAGGTTTTAGGGCAAAGAGGGTGCCGACCACTATGTCCCACTCTCTGGGCATTGATGCAATGACAATTGTGTGGAAGGTGGAATCATCCATTTTTCCAGCTTGGGCATTGACCTTTGCCCAGGCCTCATGCAAATGTGCAAAATGGGCAATGATATCTGCACCATCTGTATGTTTAATTGCACGGAGTGCATTATCGGCATTGAGGAGTCCCATATCAGAGGATGTGCCATGAATGTCTTTTAAGGTAGACCACACTTGCGCTGCAGTGTCTGTGGACTAAATGCCATACCCAACAGGGTTCTTCACATTGAGGTCAATCATGGCCTTTGCATATGCATTGTGTTGTTCCCATTCCTCCGAGGAAGGAGTCCTAGATCCCCAGTAGCCTGTAGGGGTGGGTACAGTTCCAGGTACTAATGGTGTGGGTTTGGGAATGGTTCCTTCTAGGTATTCTTGGACACCACACGCACCTGCAGCAGACCAGATAATATTGTACAACACAAACCAGTTATTTCCGTCAAAACGGTCTCCAGCAGGTAGTATGAAAAGAGAGGGTTGGTTGGACATATTTGGGCCCTTCAATTAGTCAGGGTCTTGTTCGGTGGATCGGGGTCAGGTTCAGTAGGTCAGGGTCTTTTTCAGTAGATCGGGGTCAGGTTCAGTAGGTCAGTATCAGTGAAGGACAATTCAAGTAATCGGTGTTTATTTATGGCTCAGCAGCTTTGGGCAGGGCCCATAACCTGTAATAAGTCACGCTCAGTTGACACAAATGGGTGAATTGACTCTATTTGCTACCTGTAATAAGTCACGCTACAGGACAAACAGTAAGCTACCCAAAGGTAAGTAAAGTAGTGGGTAATGTACCTCAGTCAACACGAATGGGTGAATCGACTGAGGTATGGGTAACAACTGAGACGGAATATAAATGATTTAGGACAAACATGTGAAATGAGAATGTATATGCCTGCAGGCCCATAGAAATGGACTTATGGCCATGTCAGACCATGGCATGATGTCTGTGCACGTCAGAGCCTAATTTAACACATTCCCGTCTGACATCTCGGCATTCCCAAAGCTTGACATTGGCATCTGTTGATCACAGTCAAGCCAAAGTCTATTGGGATACAAGACATGATGATCTGTCAGGAGTCGGATACTGACGGACTTTGGTACTGCTGAGGGGTGTTGTCAAAAGGTCGGGTGGACTATGGCCAAGTCCTGCAGGCCAAGAGTAGTGGCATTGGCTTCAACGTACTCGTGCGTTACGCCCTACTTGCTGTGCGTGCCAATGTATTTGCAACAGACAGATACTCAGGGGGATGCTGAAGATGCCGGCCCGAGTCGAGGACTTAACAGAAGAGAAGAAGGTAGAAGGGCCTAAGCCTAGTCGATACCCAGAATGAGGAAGTATGTACATGTATGTCCTACTTATATAGGTTAAGAAGCGACATGTGGAATAAGGAATGTGGGACAACAAGGTATGCAGAGCATGCCGCTATTGTCCACAATGAATAAAATTAGAATAAGGAATGTGATGCAGGGGTAAAACAATAAAAGACAGGATAATAGAGTGTGCCCGAAGATAGGACAATAGGAGGTGCCAGACTATGAGACAAGGCTGGTAACCGAGGATAGTACAAGGACAGGAAGTCCCGAGGTAAAACGGACCGAGGAATGTGGATGGCAGATGTGCCGAGCCGGGACCGGCACACCAAGTGTTATGCAGGTGATGCGGGCACTTGGTCGTGGATATAGGATGATTGCTCAGTTGGCACTGCCAAATGGTCGTGTCTCGGTACGGTACTTGACATGATCCAAAGGCCAGATGGCAAACATACTTGTAGGTGACACCTGCTCATAAAAATCAGCCATGATATATACAACATGCAAGGCCATACTACTCAGCACAAAGACAAAGGCACATATACATATGTATCTATTACCCTTTGACCATGACCCAAGAGGGAGCAAAGCAATTGACCAAAATGAGTAGTGATTAGTGCCGGTATTGGAAACCTGCACGGGTAGTGTAGGTAAGGGTCAGGGTCAGGATTTCCAACCTGGCCCAAACCTGTACCTACAGGCGGGTTTGACACAGGTTTTTAGTCAGCACTTTGTAAGCAAAATTATTATCTAAGCCCAGCCACATCGCTGTCATATGACTGTACTTGTTATAGCCCATACCTTCAACAAACCCACGCTAACCCCCACAACCACCCGCTCCCATTCCGAGACCCTTCCGACCGAAAGAACGAAAGACCTGTTTCCCGTGGATCCCGTTCCCGTCACGTCCGTCCGAGACACCGTTTCCGTGTCCGACCAAGACACCGTTCCCGAGTCCGCTCCCGGCCGAGGACTCAATACTTTGATAACCGACGCGCAGGATCATCGCGTACCTCACTCCCTTGTTCTCTTTCTTATATTAACCCCTTGTACTATCTTTCTCCTTGTTTTATGACCGGCTAAAGTTAGTACAAGAGCGTTATATGTATATAGTCTCACAGTCGACTGGACTGTTCGCTAGTACGAATATCGAATTAGTTCCCCCCCAGTTTCCGATTCATTTCCGGTAAACTCCCGCCTCCTTTCCGAAATTAGGGACAGACGATCGAGGAGGGCGCAACACATAAGTTGAAGCCAAGTCCCTTCGACTTCGAACACCTCAGCGACCGGATCGACCTTTCCGTGACCTACCCTAAACATCCGACACCCCCATCTCCGTCCGTAACCCGTTTGGCCCCGATCTCGGCCTTCGGCCCCGCTACGGACCCTCGCACTAGCTCGGAAACCCCCTCGGAAGTGCTAGCTGAGCGCTTGACACGCGGACTTAACAGTACTCAAAATCAATATATTTTTGTACTTTAAAAATTCAGAATTTATTTAATATGTTTTGTGGCTGATATAATCGAGGTTCAGCACCAACCTTGCTTACATCAGCTTGGTGTCAAACCACATACACATACCCTCCATCAGCCTGCCCACTGTGCAACACTACCAGCCTTCGACAGATGGATGCTACCATATACCCAACATCGGCCAAGTTGACTGGATGCTACCACATACACATACCCTCCATCAGCCTGCCCACTGCATGATGCTACCACATACCCAATGTTGGCCGCATGCAGCACATGCATGTCGTATGTGAATGCATATGACAGATGTCATACATGTGCACATGCGAGGTGTGCATGTTGTATGCATAGGCATATGACAGATATCATATGTGTGCGCATGTGGTGCATGCATGTCATATGCAAATGCATACAATGCATGCATAACATGCACAAACACATACAACACATGCATGTCATATGTGAACACATATGATGCATGCATAACATATGCAAACACATGCGATGCGTGCATGTTATATGCGAACACATACAATGCATGCATATCGTATGTGAATGCATACGATGCGTGCATATCATACACAAATGCATATGATGCAACTCCCCAACAAGATGGGTCTTAACAAGGTGTGGACCGAGTGGTTGGAGGTTTATCTTGACAGTATGGTTTTGATTTTTTTCTTTCTATAATACCCTTACTGTCTCTGGGGATGCAGAGTGTTAAGGATTTAATATTCAGCCCAAACATCTCCTTATTCCTGGCAATGGTAATGATTCTATTCATTATTATCTCTGATATCTGCCTTTGATAGGAGTTTGAATTTGCCATTGTATTTTGCAGTTGTGTGACTCTGTGACCTCAGCTCTTTTCTAAGAGACTGAGGTATGAGTTCAAGTTTATTCTCTTATTTCATACAATTGTTAACTATTCTTTTAGATAGTATTTCAGGTAGCCAACTACTTCTAATATGAGCTCTTTTCTAAGAGACTGAGATAATATTTCAGTATTTCAGTCCTTATATTTTAACAGGTTATGGGCCCCAGCGACGCTGGGAATTGACCTAGGACTCCTGGAACTGAGCCATGGGTGACACCCATTGATCACAGCCAAGCCAAAGTCCATTGGCATGCAAGACATGATGATCTGAAGGCTAGTCAGCAAATGTACTTGCAGGTGGTGCCCGCTCATGAAAATCAGCCATGATGCACACAACATGCAAGGCCATACTATTCAGTACATAGACAAAGACACACATACACATTTATTCTACTTTGATTATGAACCCAAGAGGGAGCAAAGCATATTTGGCCATAACAAGCCTGCTGGTGAACATGCATGATGACAACTGTCATGGCAACACATGGCCGCTTCTACTTATGACTGTCACCCTATCACACGTATCTTGAACTAACGACATACTATGGGCATTCTCAGTAGCCTAGATGTGACTTGAGAGACACAAAGAGCCTGCCAGAGACCATGCGAGGACAGTGGTGCATGTGCAAGGGGTGAGGACAGACACAGAATGAGGGGAGGATGACTGCTTATAACATGCTAGACAATAGCACATGAGTACAAGTAACATGAGTGCAGACCTCATGGAACAATCCCACACAAGGGGTGGTACATGGCTGCTGACAATGTGATAGGAAACACTTGAACCCAGGGCATGAGCCATGGCCCCAAGACTACAATGAGGATGAGAACCAGAAACAGATATGCACTTTCATGTCATTGGAATTGGACCAATTGGCTCACACCTTTGTACAAGTGGTGCGATCGCCATCGAGACCAGTGGCATGCCAATTACTCAGGGAGGTTTTAATATTGAACCTTTTGATCCACTGGAAGAAGTGCTGTTTGACCTTGTTTGTTTTAAAGATGTCATGTTACTGCAGAATGGAATGGGTGTAGTTGATCACCTAGTGTTGGAGCTGTTTCATAATCCATTCGACTGACCTCAATTTGTACTAGCCATGGCAACGCATGCAACACAATTTCACAATATGGGATCATTCAGCAGTTATACAGATGGCTACTGGCCATCCTCCTGAGTTTAGTTCTGGGTTACAAGAGGTTACTATGCATGAGGCTTTGCTCTGAAAACTGTTAAGTCCACGTACCAAGACCCATCTGCTGGCAGTGCCGACTGAGCAATCATCCTATATCCATGACCAAGTGCCCACGTCACATGCATAATACTTGGTGCACCGGTCTCAGCTTGGCACATCCACCATCCACACCCCTCGGTCCGTTTCACCTCAGGACTTCCTGTCCTTGTATTATCCTTGGTTACGAACCCATTGTTTTATACTTGGCCACTCTCTATTGTCCCATCTTGAGTCATGATTCTATTATCCTGTCTTTTATTGTTCTATCCCTGCTTTGCATTCCTTGTTCTAATTTTATTCGTTGTGGACAATAACCACATGCTTTGCATACCTTATTGTCCCACATTCCTTATTCCACATGTCGCTTCTTAACCTATATAAGTAGGACATGCATGTACATATTTCCTCATTCTGGGTATCAACTAGGCTTAGGCCCTTCTACCTTCTTCTCTTCTGTTAAGTTCTCGACTCAGGCCGGCATCCTCAGCATTCCCCCGAGTATCTGTCTGTTGCAAATACAGTGGCATGCACGGCAAGTAGGGTGCAATGCACGAGTACATTGAAGCCAATGCCACTACTCTTGGCCTGCAGGACTTGGCCATAGTCCGCCTGACCTTTCGCCAACACCCCTCGGCAGTACCGAGGTCCATCAGTACCCAACGCTTGACAAAAACCTCCACAAGAACTCAATGCATAAGAACACAGTTACAAGTTAATGAGGATGGTGATTGGTGGATCAGATGATGCTGTCTCTGACCTCCTCATATAATCGCGATTATCATCATGTGTTTCTCTTACATTGCTGTAACAACTTGGCCATTACTTCATCCTCACTTGGGTTCAGCTCTATCCAAATGCAGTCAATGGCTTAATTAACAGAAATGCGACTTTATCCAGAATAGCCAGCACAATCGCACAAAGCATTGAAAAGCCCGATCTGACTGCTGCCTGTCTATTGGTTATCAAAAGCTTGAGTGATACACAAATGGCTCTGTCCCAAGTCAACAGCCAGGTGAGCGCCTCGGGGAACCAGGGTGTAAGCAACTTGGTGCCGATAGTACAATGATCTACGTGTTCTTTCGCCATGTGTTTTGCTCCAATACTGTCAAAAATTGCCACAGTAATGGCACAGACCAAGAAGACCGCCCTCATCACTGGCTGTAGTGCTGGAGGTATCAGAGAAGAGTTGGCCAGGCTTTATGCTCATGGCCTACTTGTTATCAAGACAGCATGTAATTCTTCCGCCATGGACTCTCTGGTCATGATAGGTATAGACTCTGATGATCAGTGTCACCAACATTGAGACCATTGAGAAAGCAAAGGAGGAAGTCTCCAAAATGATGGGAGGAATGCTTATCTAACTGCAACAACCGTTTTTTAATAGTGTCAAATTTATCACCATCGTTTCAGGGAATGTCAAAACCAATCTCTCCAAACCTTGGCATAAAATTCCTGCTGATTCATTATAACGACCCATTGTCAAGTACACGTACCGAGGACCCAATAACTCGGCTGTACCGACTAAAATACTCCATTAATAACCAAGCACGAACCATTCAATGAGTCGTTCTCG
>QLPG01010422.1:0-12391 GCA_003314385.1 Gomphus sp. MG54 | reverse complement strand
ACTGTCCTGCTGCACCCTGCCTGAACACCCACATCCTCCATACAACAAAAGCCAACACCCCCTCCACCAGTGATGATACCAAAAGGAGTAGAATATGAAGTGGAGGAAGTTCTGGACTCTATAATACGTAGAGGAGTGCTGCAGTATCTGGTAAAATGGGTTAGGTACTCCAGAGAAGAGAATTCATGGGTGCCAGGGAAGAACATGAGCAATGCAAGACAGAAAACACAAGAGTTCCACAGGTGATTCCCAGCTGCACCCAGGCACATAGGCCACATCTTCTACAGACTACCCTTTCGGCCCATACCAAACCCTGGAGTAGTGTCATGTGATGGGATGACATGGATGCATGAGTGAGGAGTGAGTGACATGCAGAAGGCCATTGTATGCAGGGTGGTGGTCAGCGTGGCAGGTCAATGCAATGAAGTGCATGATGGCGAGTGTGACATGGTGGATCGACACGACGAAGTGCACGACAGCGACAGGTGCGAATGCAACAGCTGTGCAGGCGGACACGACAGCTGCACAGGTGGACATGACAGCTGCGCAGATACAAATGCAGGCAGGTGCATGTAGAAGTGCAGCGGCGGGTGCAGGTGAGTGGAGGGTGCAGGGGCAGGTGTGAGCGGTGGGTGCAGGTACAGGTGCAAATGGCAGGTACGGTGACAGTAAAGTGACCGATCTCAACCATGTTCCAAATCAGACTCCGATGGCGCTCATCCCATATCACCTTCACTGTCACCACATCACACAGCCAACCATTCTATTCAGTACTCCGATCTTCAGACTCCCAATTTGTCATCATGTCTTCTTCAGAGCTCATTCCCATGCAACGCTACAACACCCAGGACACACATATCCAGGCAGAACCATTAACATATCATTATCTTTGTGTATCCCCACCAGCACATTTCTCACTCAGAAGACGATCCCATCCAATCTACACTCAGTCATATGCGATAGGAGATGCAGTCTATTTCCCAGAAAGTCAAGAACCATACATATTTCTTGGAATGACGTCTAGACCAGCATATTGTGATAGGAGTAGAGTGGAATACGAGGCAGAGTTCAGGGCACCATCCCATCCTGATTACCCCACCCACTCCATTCGACTCTCTCTTAAACACAAAATGAGAGTGCACGACTGTATACCCATTAGTCCTCCTACTCCCAGACCCCTATCCTTGGATTGGATACTGGAGAAATTGCAGAAGATATGTTGCCTGTGATCTGGATATACTCCAAGATGACTCAGTCCCCTGACTCATCCTAAGGCCCCTCAGGAGTAGTAGACAAGGTTGTTAGACGTTTATTGGTAGACTTCCTTATTGTTTCTTTTATATGTTTCCCCTTTTCTTGGAAAGACTCAGACCTGTTTCCTATTCTGTTAGTCTTTTCCTGTTATTATTCATCATCCTTACCTTTTTGGGTAGTCTCCCCCTATCATAGCCCCTAGCCCCTATTTGTGCAGCCTCGATGCTGTATCATTTCTCTAGAGTTTCTCCATAGTTTCCTCTTTTGTATACTTTGTTCTCGTGCTTTGTCATTCAACTGACATAGCCAACCTCTCGCATCGTTTCACGTCGTTGCTTGGTTTTTGTATATAAAGGCCTTTGGCTCACCTCTGTAATAACAAGTTCAAGTTCACAAGTTAAAGCCCCAAGGTCCAAGTCAAGACTAGTCTAGAAACGTCTAGACTATTGTATTCAAGTCCCAAAGTCAAAGTCCAAGTCTTAGTCAGTGTGACGCATTCGCATCTCATCAAGGTCACATCCCTGTCACATCACACCATATTTCATTCACTTTCTATTTTTGTTCATACATTGCCAAGTCACAGAACCTATTCCAGCTGTGCCGAATGACTGCGCTAGATCCCACCACAGAAAAGGACCGGTGCGTGCAGGCTTTTAGGTATTAATTACCTAGAGCAACTCTACAATGGGTACGAAGTGTGGGGGCAGTGGGACATGTGTGAGTGCAGGTGCAGGTGCAGTGGGAGCAGGTGCAGGTACAGCAGGTTCAGCAGGTGTAGGTGCAGCAGGTGCAGGTGCAGCAGGTGCAGGTGCAGTGGGTACAGGTGCAGCAGGCACAGGTGCAAGTGCAGGTGTAGCAGGACATGAGCGAGTGCGGGCGCAGGTGCAGCAGATGCAGGTGTGAGTGTAGGTGCAGTGAGATGTGCACAAGTGTGGGCACAGGTACAGTGGGTGCAGGTGCAGGTGAAGTGGGTGCAGGTGCAGGTGAAGTGGGTGCAGGTGCAGGTGAAGTGGGTGCAGGTGCAGCGGGTGCAGGTGTGAGTGTGGGTGCAGCGGGATGTGTACGAGTGTGGATGCAGACCAGTACGACCATGCTTGAATGAGGGTGGGGGGTACACACAGGTGCAAATGTGCGCAGAATACAACGAAAACAGCAGAGTCATCACACTGGCAGTCACCAGCATGCCAGCATGACAAGAAAGGGGCCTGTAAAAAAAATAATGCAGTTGCCATACATGCCGGCATGACAAAAAAAGGACAGGTTATCATTGTGCATGCCAGCACAATGATAGAATAAACCCATGGCTAGCAGAGAGCTCCAGAAGTTCCTGGTCCAGGAAAGTCAACACACATGCTGGTGCAACAAGAAAACTAAACTACCCAGTCTGTGACCCCTGCCTTACCTTCTTCTCGCGAAAAGGATGCCCCACCAATTGTGCATGCCAGCACGACAGCTAGGACAAGTGCAGGGGTCGTCTACCTTCTTCTTACCACCTCTTTTGGATGAGACCACGGGTGGGAGGGATAATGAACAAGTGATGCAGGCACTTATACCAAAGGGTGCCTCCAACCCAGTAGTTTGGATCACCCAGTAGAGAGGCAACAGTCAATGAGGACATTGACCTTAAAGGAGGGGGTAATGTCATGATTTCCCTACTCCTCCTCTTTCTATTACTTGTTATTGGACTCTGCTACTCCGCTAGACTATATGTATAGTTCTTAGGTAATTAGTTAAAGCTCAGTCTTGAGCTGGTCAATACACCGACAAGTATCATTGCTCATTTCCCTCTTCTGCTCTCCAGTATTGAAGCTCTTGTTGTTGCTGACAGGAGGTTACATCAAAAGGGATTGCAAGGATCTTCAGAGATATAGTGTGGAGAGACTTTGGACTCCCAGAGGTGGTGATCAGTGACAGGGACTCTCAATTCATCTCAAAGTTCACAAAAGACCTACATATACCCACTGCTAGGGATAAAGATGAACCCTTCAACTGCCTATCATCCCCAAACAGATGGACAAATGAAACACATCAACCAAGAGGTGGAGCAGTATCTGCGGCTGTTTGTCAACCATTGGCAGGATGACTGGGTGTCAGGTGCATGCTGTACCCACAGGCATGCAAGCCATATGTGGGTACATATGGCATATGCAACATATGCACGTATGGCACGTACAGCACATTCGAGTCATATGTGTGTGCATGTGGTGTATTCATGTCATACATGCATGCATGACACCACGGATTGGGCCAGGTTGCAGGTGTTCTCAGCTTGACCCGCACCTACACCTAAGGATACCCGACCCAGTGACCAATGCAGGTTGGCCCAACCCATGCCATTCCCTAGCCATTGGCAGAGTCCAGCTATAATGACAAGATCCAAGTGTCAACAGGGTACTCTCCATTCTACTTAAACTATGGACAGAATCCAAGGAAGTCTATAGAGCCAGGATAGGAGACAGAAACAGAGGTGGCAAATGTGTTTGAGAGAAGGATGAAGAAAATAAGAGAGGAGGCAGCAGCAGCACTAGAAATGGTGGCATCAGACATGAAGAAGTATTTTAACAAAGGAAGGCAAGATGTACTATAATTTCAGATAGTAGACAAGGTTTACTTGGAAGGCCTTAATGTCACCACTGACTGACCCTCAAAAAGACTAGAAGACAGATGTTATGGCCCATTTCCAATTGTGGCAAAAGTGAGAGAATGTGTCTATAAACTGCAACTACCCCCCAATTGGAAGAACATCCATCCTGTGCTTAATACTGTCCTTCTATGTCCTGCCTGAATACCCACATCCTCCATATAACAAAAGCTGACACCCCCTCTACCAGTGATGACACCGAAAGGACTGGAGTATGAAGTAGAGGAAGTTCTCGACTCCAGAATGCATAAAGAATTACTGCAATATTGTCAGGCCTTGTTAATGCCAAAGGTGCGGGCAGGAACCGGCCAAGTCCTGCAGGCCGGTTGTAGTGGCTTGGCTTCAACATACTCATGCGTTGTACCCTACTTTCCATGCATGCCACTGATTTGGGACAGATGGGATACTCGAGAGAGTGCTGAGAGCATTGGCCTAAGTGGTGGACTCTAAAGAGTAGGAGGGAGAACAGGAAGGCATAAACCTAGTTGATACTCAGACTGAGGAACTATGTACAGGCATTTGCTACTTATATAGGTTAAGAGGCAGAATGTAGAATAAGGGTGGCATAAGATATGGAGAAAAGAATAAGGTATGGAGACCATGTGGGAGTATTGTCCACAGTGATCTAGAATAGAACAATAAGGTATAATAAGAATAAAACAATGAGATATGTCTGATAATAAACAAGTAGGGGTGCAAGTGAAAATACAACAATAGAAGGTGGCTGAATATAAAACCATAGGGCTGTGACTGAATGATGAATGAATAGTGAATGTCCCAAGGGGAAAATGGGTAAAGGGAAAGATGGGGAATGAAAGAATAATAAGGAATAGAAGGGATGGGATGGGGAAGGTGAACCAAATGATGAACCAAATGTACTGAGCCAAGACCACATACTAGTGAGGAATGGCTTGTCAATGGTATGTGGGATTAACAGTAAGGGTCATTTGGTTGGTACTACTGAGTGAACCAGAGCTCAGTATTGTGGGCTTGACAGTATCCCTCCCTTAGCAGCTGAACCCATGAAGCCGGTAGTGTGAGGTTTGCAAGTATGGGTGGGGGATGGAAGAGATGGCTACTCTATGACAGAGGGGGGCCACGAGGAGAAAGGGTGGTGGAGGCCCCCTAGGCTGAGTGGTGCTTTATTGTTTTGACAGCTTGTAAGATGAAAAGGCTCCATTAGGAGTCAGTGGGTTGGATTGGCTGATACTAAGGACTGTATATTGGGTAGGTTGGTAACCCTTGCCTGAATGATTTTTGTCTAGGTGGATGGATTTGACAGGGTTACTGGGTGAGATCGGCTAGAAAGATGGGCCATCTTAGGTTCAAGGTGGTTCAGGAAAGGGTTCAGGAGAGGGCAGAGTGGATTGGAGGAAATGGGAATGGAAAAAGGGAACAAATTTTGGTAGAGACTGAAAGAGAAACAGATCAAAAGAAAAAGAAAGGGAAAAATTGTAGGGGAAGGAGATGTGCAGGAACCCTTAATTGGGTTCTAGAGGCCATAGGCCTGGTTTATCAGGGTAGGCAAAATGGAATTCCACTATGATCTTAAGAGCATTACCAAGCTTGGTTGCTAGCAACCAAGACATCTTATCTTCAGTGTCTTCATAACCCATCCAATGAACTAGGTAAAGGAGGGGGCAAGGCCTGCATCTTTGGTCAGTTTTTGAGTCAAGGATTTCGGCTATTTCATACTTGATTTCTCCATTGATTTCAACAGGGGGAGGTGGAGGCTGAACTTGATTGGGTATGGTGTTGAGGGTAGAGGGTTCGAGCATTGAGACATGGAAGACTGGGTGTATTGCACGCATGGAGTTGGGCAGATAGAGAGTCTAGGAGTAGGTGCTGACTCAAGCGATTACTTTGAAAGGGCCGAGAAATTTCTCTGCCAGTTTCTTAGAGGGTCAAGTGGTGCAGAAAAACTGAGCTTTGACAAATGCTGTTGACCCCATTGGAAATTTGGAAGTGGCAAGTCTCCAGGAGTCTGCTGAGACTTGATATCGTGATTGAGTGTGACTGATTTGTTATTTCAAAGCTTCATGGAGTTGATTTAGGTCTATGGTAAATTTGTACACTTGAGAGGAGGCAAGATTGTATTTGGGGTGTATGGTAAGGTTCAGGTGGTGTTCGGTAAGGTTCAGGTGGTGTTCCTTGTTAGCAAAGAAGGGATAGATGCCTGTGGTAGTGTTGGGAGCATTGTTATAGACAAATTTGGCTAGTGGCAATAATTTAGACCAGTTGTCCTGTTGGTAGTTGCAGTAGACTCAAAGGTACTGTTCCAGGGTCTGGTTTACATGCTCAGTTTGGCCATTGGCTTCTAGGTGGTAGCCTGAGGTGAAGTGCAGATGCATGTTGAGAGCTTTACCGAGTGACCTGAAGAAGTGAGAGACAAACTTGCTTCCATGGTCAGATGTTACATGACTCGATACACCATGCTTGGAAAAAACGTGAAGTACAAACAGTTTAGCCAGTTTGGCTGAAGTGATTGTGTTGACTGTAGGAATGAAGATGATTTTTTTGGTGAGTCTACAAACTATTACTAGTTTTGACATGAAGCCTGAGGATTGAGGGAGTAGTTCATGAAATCCATGGAGATGGAATTCCATAGACATTTGAGAATGGGGAGTTGCTTTAAGAAGCCATAGGGTTTGTGATGCTGTGATTTTGAACCCATACATGTGGTACAAGATTTGCAGAAATTGATGACTAAGGTGTATAAGCATGGCCAGATGTATTTGCGATGGACCAGGGACAGTGTTTTGTTTTGACCAAAATGTCCTGGTTGTGCTTGTATTGTAAGACATGTAATCCAAGGTTGTTTGAGTCAGGGACATAGATCCAGTTGTCTAGTTGAAGGAAATTATCTGGGGTTTGCATCCATCTTGGGTGTGGTGTTTCGGGAGTGCCAAGATGGGGCATTGCCATGGGGTTGGTCGGGAGGGCTGAGTATATGTTAGAATGGAGTTTTTCTGAGTCGATGATGATGCTTGCTTGTAAGGTCAAAATGATGAGTTGCATAGCTCGAAGGGATTCTTCTAATTGAGTAGTCATAAAAATTGGTTGGAGGTTTTGAGGGTTGATGGTGCCGTAGTTGTTACCCCCCTCTTTAGGGCAGATGTCCCATCATCTAGTTAAAATGTCAGGTTTTGTGCTAAGCTTGCTGGGATAGAAACAGATAGTGATTTTGAATTGGTAGAGGTATTTAGACCATTGCACCTGTCTATGGGTTAGGATTTTAGTAGTGGAAAAATATTCAAGGTTCTTGTGATTGGTGATGACATCATGGGGTCAGCAGAGCCTTCCAGGGCCGTTTTGAGCACAACCTCTGCCTGTTCTGTGGAAGAACCGGTCATGTAGCAAAGGAATGTCCCAAGTCAACCTCTGCCGCTGCCAAAGGACGTGCAACCACTATTGTAGAAAGCACAACCGAGGCAACAATCTCCAAAGTAGAAGATACCTTGGAGTCAAAAAATCTCTAAGCAGCCCTTCGACTCCAGCATCAGTTAGGGGCTGCGCTGAACCCAATGATGCGCCAATGGAGATGAGACTCAATGTATCCGCTCTTTCCAGTCCAAACTCCCTGACCATCCGTCTCCACCTTGAAACCACCTATATTGACACACTAATAGACTCAGGATCAACTCATTGCTTCCTGGACTCAGACTATGCTACAAAGCATCAACTCCAAACCTACAACATCACTCTGATTCCGCTATGACTCTTTGATGGCTCCTCCAACTCCATAATTCAAAAAGCCATTGACCTCCACATATGCTTCCCAACAGGGAAGCAACACACCATTACGTTCTACGTAACTCCATTGTTTTCTAGTTGCTCAGAAGTCCTTGGACACAACTGGCTCATCTACTACAATCCATTGATTGATTGAGTATTGGACAGTATATCATTTGGCTCTCCAACCACAGCTAATCTCCAGGTACCATCTGAGCCAGCAGCTATGACTCCGCACTCATCTGAAACTCCATCCCCTCCAAAACCCCAGCTCGTGGCACCAAAGGTTGCCTTAGTTAACACAGCAGCTTTTGCCCGAATATTAAGAATAGAAGGTACACAAACCTTCTAACTCTTCCTCTCTGACCGCCAAGACTCTGAAGAAGGTCCGATAGACCTAAGTAATGTCCCAAGCAAGTACCACAAGTTCAAAGATGTTTTCAGCAAAACTCAGGCCAACACCTTAGCCCCTCACCGACCATATGACCTCAAGATCTAACTGGAGGAAGGCACATCACCCTCTTTCGGTCTGATCTATACTCTCTCCGAAAGTGAACTGAAGTCCCTCCAAGTGTTTTTAGATGAGAACATATCTACAGGGTTTATATGACCCTCACACTCCCCTGGGGGTGCTCCAGTCCTCTTCGCCCGAAAGAAAGATAGATCACTATGCTTATGCGTCAACTTTCATGGACTAAACAAGATAACAAAGAAGGATTGCTACCCACTTCCCTGGATCTCAGATCTCCTGGATAGTCCCTGAAAAGCCCGAATATTCACCAAGATAGATCTCCGACATGCGTACCACCTGGTACACATCCAAGAAGGCTGTTAAGTCCGTGTGTCAGGTGCTTAGCTAGTACTTCCGAAAGGACTATCTGGGTTAGCGTGGAGGTCCGTAATGGGGCCGAGGACCGAAGATGGGAGTCGGACGGACTACGGATGGAAGTGCCGGGAACTTAGGGTCGGTCGCGGATTGGTTCAATCCGGTCACTGAAGTGTTTGAGGTCGAAGGGACTTGGCTTCAACTTATGTGTTGCACCCTCCTCGATTGTCTGTCTCTAATTTTGGAAAGGAGATGGGAGTTTACCGGAAATGAATCCGAAACTAGGTGGTAGACTAAGTCGATATTCATACTGGCGAACAGTCCAGTCGACTGGGAGACTATATACATGTGACTATCCTTGTACTATCTTGCCGGTCATAAAACAAGGAGAAAGGAAGTACAAGGGGTCAATAGGAAAGAAGAATAA
This sequence comes from Gomphus sp. MG54, assembly GCA_003314385.1. Classification (NCBI taxonomy): domain Eukaryota; kingdom Fungi; phylum Basidiomycota; class Agaricomycetes; order Gomphales; family Gomphaceae; genus Gomphus; species Gomphus sp. MG54. The sequence continues at coordinate 3,511 of QLPG01010422.1, read as the reverse complement.
GGGAGTAAGGTACGCGATAGACTGGTGCTTTGGTTATCAAAATGCGGAACCTTGGTCACGGGAATCGGGATTGGACTAGTGGGGACTTGGATGTCATGGGAACGGGAACCACAGAAAGTGATTGTTCGTCCTTTGGTGGTTGGGGAGGTTGTCAAGTACACGTACTGGGGACCTGATAACTCAGCGGTACCGACTAAAATACTCCATTAGCAACCAAGTACGAACCATTCAATGAGTTGTTCTTGGCCAGATGCACATATCGGTCACACCCCTCATTCCCATGCCTACTCCTCACTCCTCAGTCCGCCTCACCTTGGGACTTCCTGCCCTTGTGTTATAGCCTTGTTTTATAATCGGGCATTTCCTATTGTCCTAGGGCATGTCCTATTATTCTGTCCTTTATTGTTTTATTTCCGCCTTACATTTCTTATTCTAATTTTACTTGTTGTGGACAATAACCACATGCTCTGCATACCTTGTTGTCCCACATTCCTTATTCCACATGTCGCTTCTTAACCTATATAAGTAGGACATGGATGTACATACTTCTTCATTCTGGGTATCGACTAGGCTTAGGCCCTTCTACCTTCTTCTCTTCTGTTAAGTCCTCGACTCAGGCCGGCATCCTCAGCATCCCCCCGAGTACCTGTCTGTTGTAAATACAGTGGCACGCATGGCAAGTAGGGCACAACGCACGAGTATGTTGAAGCCAACACTACTACTCTTGGCCTGCAGGACTTGGCCATAGTCCACCCGACCTTTCGACAACACCCCTTGGCAGTACCGAAGTCCGTCAGTATCCGACACTTGACAGAGGTTTTGGAAACAGGGTAGGTGGTTGTGGGGGTTGGTATGGGTTTGTTGGGGGAAACCACCTTCCGCACATGATATGGATCTTTTGAATGGAGTGTGATGCCCTTTGGACTCACCAACTCTCCGGCCACCTTCCAGCAATTCATGAACGATGTCTTCTCTGACCTCCTAGATCTGTCTGTACTAGTATACCTAGATGACATCTTGATCTACTCTGACAACCTAGAAGAACATAGAAACCACGTCAAAGAAGTCCTCCAACACCTCCAAATCAACCACCTATATGCCCGAGTAGATAAATGCTTCTTCCACACCAACACCATAGAATACCTCGGATACATCCTCTCTCCAAAGGGCCTGACCATGACGGACGACAAAGTCAAAGTCATCCAAGAATGGCTTGAACCCCGAAAAATCAAAGACATTCAGTCTTTCCTTGGATTTGCAAACTTCTACTGACGCTTCATCTTCAACTACTCCAACATCACGGTGCCACTAACTCATCTAACATGAAAAGATACTCTGTGGAATTTTACTGAGAATTGCAGAACACCCTTCGAGATGCTCAAAAAGGTGTTCACCATGGCACCGATCCTACAACAGTGGATCCCTGGATCTCAACTCATTGTTGAGTCCAACGCCTTGGACTAAGCCCTCACAGCAATTCTATCCACCATATCACCAATGGACAATGACATCCACCCAATAGCCTTCCACTCCCAAACCTTCACCCCTCCGGAATTAAACTACGATGTACACAACAAGGAACTACTGGCCATCTTTGAAGCCTTCAAAACCTGGAGACACTACCTAGAAGGTTCAGCAGATCCAATTGATATCGTCACCAACCACAAGAATCTAGAATATTTCTCAACAACCAAGTTACTCACCTGTCGGCAGGTCCGATGGTCCGAATACCTCTCCCAGTTCAACATGGTAATCTGCTTCTGACCTGGTCGCCTCGGTGCTAAACTGGACGCACTGACTAGACGATGGGACATCTACCCTAAAGAGGGAGGAAGCAACTACACCAAGATCAATCCGCACAACCTCCAACCAGTCTTTACAATGGAACAACTTGTATCGTCACTCTGAGCCACCTCCCTGTACACTCTGGTAATGCGAGCCACAATGATCATGGATGTAGAATAACTCCATAAAGACATCCAAACCTCACTCCAAGAAGACCCCACAGCCTCATCCCAAATGGACACCCCCACCAATCGATGGACCATCTCCAAGGACGGACTTCTCCTCCTTGATAAAAGAATCTACGTCCCCAATCATGGAAACCTCCGACTCCGAGTGTTACAAGACAAACACAACCATCTAATCTCAGGGCACTTCAGTCAGAATCGGACATTGGAACTCATACAAAGAGACTACGTTTGGCCCAAACTCCAAGATTCCATTAAGTCCTACGTTAAATCTTGCACCACTTGTATGAGGTCCAAGCCACAGAGACATTGCCCCTATGGGCTACTCAAGCAATTACTGATCCCTGAACAACCTTGGAATCCCTGAATGACCTTGGAACTGAATCTCTATGGACTTCATAGAGAAACTGCCCACTTCAGATGGCTATGACACTATCCTCGTCATCGTAGACTGCCTAACAAAGCAGTCCCTCTTCATCCCCACTGTCTACACAATCACTGCCACAACCCTAGCCAGATTCTTCGTCCTACATGTATTCTCAAAGCATGGGGTACCATCACACATCACCTCAGACCAAGGATCCGAGTTTGTCTCCTCATTCTTCCGATCCCTTGGAAAAGCCCTAGATATGAAGCTTCACTTCACATCAGGATACCACCCCAAGGGGGATGAACAAACTGAAGCATGAATCAAACCCTCGAACAGTACCTCCGAGTGTATTGCAACTACTAGCAAAACAATTGGTCCAAACTATTACCCATTTCCAAATTCGCGTACAACAATGCCCCTAATGTAACAATGGGAATCTCTCCCTTCTATGCCAACAAGGGCTATCATCCAAACATCACTTTCCACCCCGAACGTGACCTTGCTTCCTCTCGGGAACATGACTTCATAGTCGACTTGGACGACCTGCACCAACAACTCCAAAAGACTATATCCAAAGCTCAGACCCGATACTCAGCCTCCACAGATCATCACTGAGTGGTTCCCCCAAACTTCAAAGTTGGAGACAAAGTCTTTGTTAAGTCCGAGAACATCCGAACTATGAGACCTTCTAAAAAACTAGCAGAGAAATCTCTAGGTCCCTTTGAAATCGTTGCACAAGTAGGAACTATCTCCTTTACCCTGCGACTCTCCAAAAGTATGAGAGCCATCTACCCAGTCTTCCACGTCTCTATGCTTGAACTCTCAACTCTGAACACCTTCTCTGAACACATACTCCCACCCCAACCCCCAGTCGTCATAGATGGGGAATCCGAATACGAGATCTCCAAGATCCTCAACTCGAAGATCGATGGAAGAAGATGCAGGTGCGCCCTCCAGTACCTAGTCCAATAGACCGGATACAAAGGTACCAAAGATGAAACATCCTGGCTGCCGGCCAACAAACTTGGCCACACCTCCAAGGTAGTCTCCAACTTCCACCAAGCATACCCAGACAAACCAGGTCCCCTGGGTGATGTCCTAGAGTCCCTCACCTCGGACCAATAGTTCACTTTGTTCTGACTTAGGTGTTTTCACTCAATAAAAAAAAATA
>QLPG01010414.1:0-16721 GCA_003314385.1 Gomphus sp. MG54 | reverse complement strand
AATAGAGTATGGCTGAGAATAAGATAATGAAATGGTGGGCAGGAAAAGAACAATAGAGGGCGGCCTAAGATAAAACAATGGCAAAGGCCAGGACAATGAGTGGCCGTCATGTTGTTCGGAGGAAACGGGTAAAGGAGTGGATAGGGGGGTGAAGGAACAATGAAAAGGGGGTGTATGAGGGGAGTGGTCCATACGATGTACCGGATGTACTGAGCCGAGGTCGCGCGGTGGTGCGAGATAATGTGGGTGAGGGCCGGTTGGTCGGTATTCCCGAGTGAGTCGGTACTCGGTGTTGCGGGCTTGACAACCTGGACCATTACCCATTCCATAAGCACCTCAAAATTTCTCTTCCATTTACTCTCGCTCATTCCATTCATTATCACTCTTCGCATTTCAGTTCCATTCAATCTGACTTCAAGTTCAAAAACCCTCAATCCCGATTCACTCATTCCAACTCACAATTCAGCTTCTTCTTTCTGTTTTCAAGTTCAACTCTCAGTTCCCATTCCATCATTCCTTATTTCAATTCAACTCTTAATTCTGAACCATTCAATTCATGCTCAAGTCCAATCCAAAAGAAAATACAATTCAAAACCACTCCTATTCTACAATCCTAAATCTATTTCATCCTTAGCCTCATCAAAGGCACTCTTTGGATTTTCAGACCCCAACACCTAATTCTCCCAAGTTCCCCGCACCCTGGGTGACTCCTGCACCATGTCTGCATTGGTGGACCTCTGATAACCTATCTGCAACGATAGGTTCCTTACCTCTGCTCACAATTCATCATTCGACATCCTCAGCTTGGCATTCTCATGCCTGCTATCTGCCACTTCCCAACGAAGTTTGTCCACAGACTGCTTGAGCTCCACTAGAGCTGCAGTCAACACAATGACTGGGGAGGGCTGGGGAGGCACAGAAACAACAAGGGGAGGAGGGGGGATAACCACGGGAGGCTGTGAGGGAAGAGGTGGGGGGGATGGCATAGGTGGTGGTGAAGGAGTAGGAGGTAGAGGAGGAGACAGTGGAGGAGGTGGAGGTGAAGGCAAAGACACCATTATGCATGGCGTCAGTACCACCATAGGGGGTGAAAGAATGGGCAGTTCAGGAGGAGGTGAGGGAGATGGGGGCTGGGGAGTAGGAGTACTGGGTTGGAAGAGGGGGGTACATGCCTGGGGCTGGATCCTTGCCCTTTTCAAAGGTCCTGGTGCATCTAAATCACAAACCTCAATGTCAGACATACCTTTCCTCACCTTTTCCTTCCTCGGACTTCTCTCAGACTCACTGCTTCTCGCCTTTCCCTTCCCTTTACCTTTCCTCTTACTTGTCCCTCGACCTCACACATTAATCAAACACCCCACACCTTGCTCACTACACCATATGCATGTACCCAAATCCAACTCACCATCCCACTTTCTCAGGTATGTATTATGACGCTTGATGCATCAATCACACAGAGCATCCAATATATGACTCTCGATCCAAGGAGTGTCTTCATCCTCCTCGACCAACCTCGCATCACGATAGCACATGACAAGGTTGTTGGTGTCATCACCTTGCATTTCAAGGCAAGCATACTAAGGGAAACAACTTGATAAGCAACACATTGAATCATGAGAGGAGGCTTACTTACCTTTGCACTTTTTGAGTGTGAGCCTTCAACCCATGGCACCCTCATGTCAATGGTACTCTGTGCATCTTCTTTGAGTTGATGATGTCAATGATGGTTACCCCCCAAACTCCCTCACACCCACTCTTATATGCTTTTGCACTTCCAAACTCCAATGGGGCCACCATTCTAGAACTTCATTTCTGCAGCCTCATGGGACTCAGCTGTAAGGGGGGGATACTGTTAGGAACCTTATGCTGGCATTCATTTCAGCCTGCTCAGCCCAACTCTACCCTCACTCGCCTATTCAACTATAGTATATGCCCTCAGCCCACAGACTATATGCACCTCACATATCCATCTTGGCATCACATGCTCCTGTCAATTCACTCCACTCATTTACATTACACTCCATATGCTCACAATTCCATTCTGTCTTCATTTATATTTAATATCCTTTCATTTACATTCCACTCCACTTTTATCTATTTGCAATTCTGTTCTGTTCCTTATATCCAATCTGCTATTATGTTCCTTAGGGTAACTCCATTGGGAATTGGGGTGACATGTCACCCCCCAATGTCACAGAGGAGATCAAGATTGGAACATAGTATTTCTGTTCTTGCTTTTTACAATCCTTGGCTTTCTTATCTATTATAGGAATCTAGTCGACTCCTAGTAGATTTGAAAGTAGTATAAAGATCTTGTACATTTAGTAGTTCAGTCCTCAGTCAGATAATTGACTTTGATTTTTGACTAAGCTAATTCTTTCTGTCTTGCTATTCTGAAATTAGGGACCAGTGCGATCTGGTGGGTGCAATATACAAGTTGAAGCCATACCCTACCCTGAACCTTGCCATTGTTTATCTTTGGGAGATATTATGTTTATTACAATTACATTATTCCTTTACATCGTAACACTCCCTCTCTGATGAGATTATAATGTTGAGGTGAAAAACCTGGCTTAAAACCCACAGGTATAATTTGTTATATATGGTATTTAAATCCTTTTTGATCTTTCTTTAGTATGTTGACATATGCATGGCATCTGTCAAGTACACATATCGAGTATCCTGTAACTCGGCAGTGCCGACCAAGCAATCAGTCTATGTCTACATACAAGTGACCAAGCCACTTGCAAGTCACTTGGTACCTCAGTCTCAGCTTGGCACATCTACCATCCACACTCCTGACCCCCAGCCCTCATTCACCCCTTCCTTATTCATCATCCATTAATCCCATCCTGTCTACTCCTATTCCTCAACCCATTCAATCTTGGGACATTTTGTCCTTGTTTTATCTTCAGCCATGACACTATTGTTTTATAGTTGGTTACTTCCTATTGTCTTGTTCTTGGTCACATTCTTATTATCCTATCTTCATTGTTCTATTCTCATTTACATTCCTTCATTCTATTCTTGATCATTGTGGACAATACCCCCACATGCTCTACATAGCTTATTGTTCTACATTCCTTATTCCACATCTCACTTCTTAACCTATATACAGTAAGTAGCGCATGCATGTACATACTTCCTCATTCTGGGTATCGACTAGGCTTAGGCCCCTTTACCTCCCTTCCCCTGTTTAAGTCCTCTACTCAGGCCAACATTTTCAGCACTCTCCCAAGTTCCTCTTCTGTCCCAAATTGGTGGCATGCATGGAGAGAGTAGGGTACAATACATGAGTATATTAAAGCCAAAGCTACTACTACTGGCCTGCAGGACTTGGCCGACTCCCCCCCATACCTTTGGCATTACCAAACCCTGAAAGCATCCAAATATATAGTACATTTGTAGAGCTGGTTGTTCCTTGTAGCATACTTCATAGAATGTCATTGATGATGTGGATAAAGAAGGGTAGAATTCAGGATATATGTAAAGGCAACCTAGACAGACACTCTACCCTAGGGCAGCATGCTAGCAAAGGGGATCCAAAGGTTTAGCACAGAATCTATGTACACAAGACTAGCATACCTGGTGAAAGGGGATCCAAAAAGAAAACTCTATACAACCCTTTGCCCTCTAGCTACAGCTATATATGTACCATTGCCATGGTACTCCACTTGTATCAGGCATAACTCCCCACACCAGTTGGATGCAGAACTGGGGTGCTGGGAATGCTGGTAACTGCTGAAGATATGGATGATTGCTACAGGTGATGCCTACTGATGGTGGCTGCCACCTGTAGCACTCATTCAGCATATACCTTGGTCATAGTAGTTGGGCATATGCTGAACAAATATCAGTTGATAGGCATGGTCCTTGGTCAGTAGGGTTTTGATTGTGGCTTATTCTTAGAGGTTCTCCTGACAATATAGATAAGGTAAAAGATGGCTTGTCCCCAAAAGTATTCAGGAAGTCTTGCTTGGTTGAGCATAGCTATGACCACCTCAGCTAAGGTCTTATTTAGTTGTTCTGTATCACCATTTTGGGAGGGGGTTGCTGTGATAGTTCATTGCCATGTGATACTATGGTCCTTGTATCATTGGTCAATTTCTTTGCTAATATATTTCTCCCCTTTATCATCTCTCAATTCCTTGACTTTCAGCCCAAGTTTTCATTTGATGATGGCAACATATTCTTTGAATGCATTAAAGGCTTTACTTTTATGCTTTAGGAGGTAGACCTGTTTATAATGGCTATGGTCATCTATGAAAGTAATCCAATATTTGTATCTACTAGGAGTTTGACAGAGTTTGCCATGGAGGTCACTATGGATATACCCAAGAAGTTCAGAAGAGCAATGAGAAGAAAGGTTTGGGAATCTATAGTATAAAGTTCAATTGTGGCGCTTGTGGGCATTTTTAGTCAGCATTTATATAATACATTCCCACACTCCAGTCCAGGGCAAAGGGTACCTGGTCATGTGACTGGTTCAACCATCACGTCTCGATCGCATCTCTTTTCTTCCCCCCACCACCTACCCCACCCGGTGCATGCCTGTGCACTGCACCTCCTAACACTCCCACCATGTGGGGCTGTTTGGACGTGCAGTGTGCTGCTGTCGTCACATCATGCATGGTGTAGGAAGGACCTCGGCATGTGCTGGATGCTGCATGTTCGCGTTCTGTGCCCACCATGTGCCGACGTCCTTCCTCCCCCCATCACCACGCTCCTGACCACACGCACAATGTGGCGACACTGGCGCACCACATGTCTGGACACCCCCACCTGTGAGGCTGTCTGGACATGTGGTGCGCTGGTGTCGCCACGTCATGCATCGTGTCAGGTGTCCTACACCCTGTACACACTTGCCCACTCCTTCATTCATGTCAGTCTTCATGCTTAGGATCCTCCACTTCATTGCCCATGGCATGCTAGGGTATGCTAAGTTCCTCACAGTCTATTGAGGTATGTGTCTGATCTCATTTTCCTATTATTTCATGATTCATAAAGAAAAAAATTGTAATGCTTGAGCTCTTGAACCGCCATGTATCTTCCTTCCATTCTCCTCGCCCACGCAAACACCACTTCCCTCCAAACTCATCGTCTGGTACAATTCCCTCCCCTCTAAGAAACCTACCGTTCATGGTCTAGCTTCCTCGGGAATGCTCTCTACTTTTATGATGCACAGTGAAGTGGAGAGCTTCCTTCAACCAATCAGGTACCATTAATGCATTGAGTACCTATGCTATTTTCTATTTTGCAGTTCTGATATCCACTCATAAGACCACCAAAACTATATCAAGTACACACTTCATTTGGTGAGTCCACACCCTGCACGAGCCATTAACTGCTGCCCTCACTTTTGCCAAATTTTCAGTCCTTCACCCTTAAATCTGTTTGCTGGGATGCAATGGATTTTGGGACTGGTGAGTCTTCCAGGGCAATTTTTATGCTGTGCTAACAAAACATGGTAATCAAGGCTACAACTAAACCGCATACCAAGATGCAACTATCAGCTGGGGCATGGAATGACTCATTACTGTGAGCAGTTTGTCAGTTTGTCTCTGAAAATCACTCATGCTCACGCCCCGATGCTACATGCTAGGCGCATCCAAACCCTCAAACTTTTTTCTTTCGAGTAATGGATTGGTACATTCTACTCGATCTCTCTCCGAACCCTGCTGACTAAAGCATAATATATGCGCATCGAACACAGATAATTGTGGTGGAGACTAAAATATACCAGGGCCTTATCCACCATTTCAAATCAATGACACGAGGTTATATTTCACTCCCTATAATTTGTGTCTTATCCTAGCATTTCTTCCAGCCCTAGATCTGATTCACCAAGGCAAGCTCATTGAGCCCTTGCCGCATGCTCCCTATCATACTCTCAAAGCCCCATATCCCCCCCTGCATCCCTCGCCATTGTTTTGTATCCCCAGACCCTCATTACACATGTCACAAGATTCTACGACTTTGTTCTCAATGCCTCTGGAGGAAAACGCACTTACCAGTCCCTCGAAGTGAGTGGGAAGCGGCTTGATGGCTGGTACATGCTCCTCCATAAGCTGGGAACTCGAGGTGGGAAGCAAGTGCCAATAAGGGTTCAATGGTGAGTTCTGCTAATGTTTTTGTTTGGTTTTGCATCTCAAAAAGGATGATAATTCATTATCTTTAAGATCCCATCGCCCGAGCCTCCCGTGGCACTTCTGCACACTGGGGAAAATGAGTGAACGATCAACCGCACAACTCTGATGGGGACAAGAAACATCTGTCCCCAAAAGACCACACCAATGACTGCCACGAAGCTCAAGACGGCTCTTGCCCTGTGCACACGTCCAGAGGGTTGCACTCAGCACCTCCAAAGTTGGAAACGAGTACAAAGATGGGTAGATAAGTGAGTTCTGCTAATTTTTTTTGTTTGGATTTGCTCACAGAATTGATGCTAATGAGTTATCTTTAAGATCCCATCCCATAGGCCACCCGTTGCACTGTCTCCTCTGTGCATGTAGCGGTACTCCCCAGGTACCCTTTGATTTTGCTAAAAACACATGCACTACTCTTTAATTGCATTAAAGGCATGTACGTACGTCCTCACCTTCATGACCGCCGCCATCTTCTGATTTTGTTTGTCTGCCACCACCACCGCTGGCACACCTAACACGATGCCTCTTGCACACCCGAATCACCGTGCGATGTCAACCTGGATGTATGGCTGGCCCACCTGCAAGGGCAAACCAGTACGTTCGTCTCCAGCTTGAATGCCCAGAGCTTATCTATCATGCTTGCACAATGGCTACAAAAGATCCATTCACTCTCGCCAACCACCATGCAATGGATGCTCCCACCCCATGCACTAATCAATACACTCCCTATTGGTGTCCACCATAGAGAGACACATCAATAGAGATATATCAGTGGGAATTAAATATTGGTAAATATATAATTCCCACTGATATATCTCTATTTCTACATGTGAGAGGGATGGTGGCAGTTGTAGTGTTTTTTTTTTGTAAAGAGGAAGAGGTTTGTCTTATACACATTATCAAGACCTTGCAGCAATGGGAATGAGAATGCAAGGGCTGTACTCTAGACACCACATGCATGTGCAAGGTGAGGTGTGTTGGTGGCCACAGCTAACTTGAAGAGTGTTATAGAGTAGGTGACACTTCCTACATTGCACTCTAATGATTGCTGCACTGACTTTCTACACACTAACATCATGCACAAACCAACCTCACACACAGAGTACTGCACCTTCCTTGCATAGGCAGCTGTAGGGCAGCCAGCCTTGTAAAGGTAGCCACCAGGGCTGCCACCTGTACAGGTGACAATTTCCTGTGAGGCTTGCATTTTCCATGACAATAAACAAGCAAAAAGGTCAATCTCTGGGAACAGTAGGAATAGACTTAGAGTACCCTGTGTTTCACATGGACAATTTTATGTAGGGGTATCAAGGGGTAAAAATTGGGGAAGAGTACAAGTTTTGTTACTGGAGGAAAGGAAGACAAGTAATATTGTATATAGAGAAGTGTTAGTCAAGGACAACTTATAGATATTAATGGATAGAAGATAGGATTGGAAAATTGTAGTTTTGGCTGGGCCTTGGGTCTCGGCTTGCTCGGCTGGGCTTTGGCTGGGCTTTGGCTGGGCTCTGCTATGCTGGCTGGCTCCTCCACCCGGAGGGCGGGGGGTGGCTCGTGGATCACAATGTTGCTGTCCTGCTATATAATTACATAATGTTCACAGACATCTAGAATGGGAATGGTGTTTTCAATAATGAGACCATCATCCTCTTTAATAAGAGTCTCAAGTTGTCCCTTCCTGATATATCCAAGCCTTCTGTAGAGTAGATCTTATGATTGTTAGGGGAACCCCCAAGCATAGGTCCCAACTGAGGTTCACACCCACCCACTAAGGTTCACACCCACCCACTGAGGTTCACACCCACCCACTGAGGTTTACACCCACCTACTGAGGTTCACACCCACCCACTGAGGTTCACACCTATCCACTGAGGTTCACACCCACCCACTGAGGTTCACACCCATCCACTGAGGTTCACACACACCCACCAAGATTCACACCCACCCACTGAGGTTCACACCCACCTACTGAGGCTCACACCCACCCACTGAGGTTCACACCCACCCACTAAGGTTCATACCCACCCACCGAGGTTCTGTTAGGGCGATGCTATTGACAAGGTTACAATGACAAGATAATCCTATATTTATAAGCTGAAAGGGAATATTCCACCTGGTGTAGCAGTAATCCTTAGTTTATACAATTTCTACTACTAAGAAATACATGTAAAGCTCACCTGGTGTAGTGGTAATCCTCAGAGATCAAGCTGAGGAGTCACCGTCACACCAGTCACAACCCTATGCCCTACTCCAGTGCTTATTACATAACCAAGAACGTGAAATAGAGATCATGTAAATGGGAAAAGATTGACCAAACCCTAACATCCCCCCCTCTCAATGCATGGCATCTCAACATGGGCCTTGGAGAATACAGTATGGGACAAGCAAACTCAACCAATTTGGTTTTGAATGATTGGGAATTTTTTTTGCCAAACTAATGTTATATTCAGAATCAGAATGTCAAAATACATCCAAAAAACATGTTCCAAAGTTTTTCCAATGAGTTTTAAATGTGGCCAAATTTTTAGGCCTTTTCAGCGTAATTTTTCACCCCAAATCTCATTGTCATGACATAAATTTTAGTTAAGTATAGCTTCAATTGACATCATAGCTTGTTCAGTAACTATGCAATGCTTGGTTTGCTTTCTAACAGCCTAAGCAGCTGCATTCCCAGTAAGTCCCTTGCGATATGCAGCCATAAATCTCCAAGAATGATTTATAAACCACCATATCACATCAGCTGGGCATGCATCAAGGTATTCTTTTGCCACTGTCTTTGAATCCTCAAATGTCTTCTTTGGAATTTCTCAATAATGGAATTTTGCCCATCCCCCATACTATTGTCATATTTTAGTTTCATACAATAATGCAAGAAAGTAATAAAATAAATACTTGCCATTTCAATAGGGCTCATCTCACAATGAAATTTAGGCAAGAAGATACATTCATGCCCTACATTGTGAATAAGTGCCTCCAGCTGAGAAATTTGATTTGCAAAATCATCTTGGTGACTGAGGATGCAAGCCATGCAGTAGTTTGTGTTGTTAGCTGGGAAAACAGGTTTGCACTTTGCTTTTTTGCCTTGAACATTAAAACCCCTTTCTTCAAGAACTGTTTTAAGTCCCTTTGGTTCCCCATTCACTGTGGTTATTTTTTATACCTGGCCTTGGAATAAAGGGTTTGGATTAGATTGGGGAATTATGGTATCTTTTTGTTTGTGTTGCTTGCCTCTATCAGATTCATTCATCTCAAAGGCTTTGAGAGCATCTGGGGCAAGAGATCCATGAGCAGAAGACTGATCATAAACAAATAATGCAATGCACCCAGGAAACTGTTTTTCAAAAACAGCAATTGCATGCAAAATCTGGGCCAATAGTTGTTCTGCATCCCACCATGCATTGCCATTTGATCCAGGGTAAATAATCATGTGTGCTTCATCAAGAATTTTGCCTTCCTTATCAGTGTAGACAAGGTGACCAGTTTCAGGAATGATATATTCTGATACATGTATAAGTGGCCTCTTCCTTTTTTTTGCAGAACAGTCTGGCCTAGCTTAAGCCTGAAAATATTAATTTATATGAGTTGTAAAAATTCATTTCATATAATTATAGTAAACCATACCAAGCTGATGACTTGTATTCATTTGGATAGAAACAAGACTCATCTTGAAAGTTAGGAATGATTTCTTGCTCACCATCCCGTAATGTTGGAGGAATTCTTGTAAAATTTCCTTCATCATCCTGGACCTACTTCGCCATTCTTTTCTAGTACTTCTCCATCAGTGGCAAAAATATGCTCTTGCAGTACTCAACCACATCAGTCTGTTCATGGCCATCTATATAAACCCCCTTTTTAAGAGCCTTGTGGTGCCACCCTAGCTTAATTAACCAATGATGTGAAGTGCAAAGACCAATTAAATTTTTTAGAGTGATTGAGAGGGTAGGGAGAATTACTGTGTTAAGTGTGTCTTGAAATGCTTTTGGAGTGACCTGCCCAGCAGTTTGGGAAGAAAGCCATTGCCATGCCAAAATCTGTAGCCACTCATCAGAAAGAAGTGACCTTATATGAATACCACCACACTTTTCTTCAGGAAGCTGTTCAAATATTTGATAGTGCCAAGTAAGAACATAAATTTTTCAAGAAAAGTGAGTTCCAGCTCCTTCATGTCATTGTTGAGCAATTTGTTTACTCCCCTCCATTATTCTCAATCCTTTAATCCATAATGTTGCAAAATTTCTGAGAACCAGTAGTTTATTGGTATTGGATAGGGTGAGCATCTGGTGCTTTTTTATTAGGTCTTTCTTGATCTGATCTTGCAAAAACTCCCATGAGTTAATCTCCAGTTCACCTGCAACAGCCTGATCAATATCATCTTCTAAATCAGCTTGTGTATATAGGCCCAATTCTAAATCCTATTCATTGGCAGGTGGAATTGTGACCTCAATACTTTCTTGTTGGATTTGGGTATTGGTAATGTCAGCATTGATGTCATGTTGCACCTCTTTAGGTAAATTTGTATCCAATTATAGCAGCCTCAACTCAGGCTCAGATAGCGCTTTGACAATTTCAATCGAAGGGGATCATTGTTGGTGGCTAGGTCCAGGCATAGATAAAAACCTAAATCCATCAAGGGATTTCTGAAATGCAGTTGCTTTCTGATATTGGGGTTCTGGACATGCTGGGAAGATGTGTCCTCATTTGCCACAGTTATAACAGGTTTGGAGTCTATGTCCATGGGGGTTGCAAAGTTAGGTATAGGAGTAACTGGAGTACTGTGGGTATGGGTTGGAATGATGTGATAGGAGCTCTGGGATGCTTGGGCTTGCTTAACCTCTACAAAGTAATGGTGGTTGCGATTGATTTGACAGGCTGCATTCTTCCAAGCCTTCAGGTTATATGAGAGGGAGGTTTAGGCATGGATATTGTCTAGAATCATCATTGGGAGTCCTCTTGCATAAGCATCTTCGAGTGCCTCATCATTGAAACCTATCCTTCCTGCCAGTATCTCAAATTGCACAATATAATTATCTGCTGACATGTTAGATATCATCTTGAGGTCATGCAGTTTGGTATGGGCCATTCTGGCATGGTCTGGGTCACCAAAGGTTTCTTCAACCTGCTTAACAAACTCATTAAAGGTAGTAATTGAAGAAGTCCCATTGATGATTGCTTGAGTCTTATTATGTGTCCAGATTGCTGCAGAGCCCCCTGATATAAAAGAGAGAGTGTACAACATCTTTGTCTTTTCATCGGGAAATGATCCTGACTGAAGAGTGATGGAGAGTTTTACTGCACGAATGAATCCTTCTGTATCTGCTCTGTCTCCACTGAACCTCTCTGGATCAGCTGCCTTGATGGTGTGATGAGAGGAGGAGGATGTATAAGAAGGAGGGTGAACTGCTATGTATTGTATTGCAGCAACTGCGGCAGCTGATGCAGCATTGGCTAGATTGTTATAAATGCCACCCAGCTGGCCCTGGAGCACCTAATTCTGGTGCTGTAGGTGCCTCAGTTGTTCTGCTTAGGTGGCAAGCAGGGTTCTGAGAAAAACCCCCTGTTCACCCAGGGATTCCCAGTATGCCTCAGGTAATTGGTCTGACATGATATAGAGGTGGAATGTGATAAAGAAGATATGTGAGGTTGTCCTTGGTTAGCTTGATCTTCTGTTAGGGCAACACCATTGACAAGGTCACAATGACAAGATAATCCTATATTTATAAGCTGAAAGAGGATATTCCACCTGGTGTAGTGGTAATCCTCAGTTTATACAAGGTCTGCTACCAAGAAATACATGTAAAGCTCACCTGGTGTAGTGGTAATCCTCAGATATCAAGCTGAGGAGTCAATGTCACATCAATCACAACCCTATGCCATGCTCTGGTGCTTATTACATAACCAAGAATGTGAAATAGAGATCATGTAAATGGGAAAAGATTGACCAAACCCTGACAGGTTCATACCCACCCACTGAGGTTCACACCCACCCACTGAGGTTCACACCCACCCACTGAGGTTCACACCCACCCACCGAGGTTCACACCCACCCACCAAGGTTCACACCCACCCACCAAGGTTCACACCCACCCACCAAGGTTCACACCCACCCACCAAGGTTCACACCCACCCACCGAGGTTCACACCCACCCACCAAGGTTCACACCCACCCACTGAGGTTCACACCTACCCACCAAGGTTCACACCCACCCACCAAGGTTCACACCCACCCACCAAGGTTCACACCCGCCCCCTGAGGTTCACACCCACCCACTGAGGCTCACACCCACCCACCAAGGCTCACACCCACCCACCAAGGTTCACACCCACCTACTAAGGCTCACACCCACCTATTGAGGTTCACACCCACCCATTGAGGTTTACACCCACCCACTGAGGTTTACGCCTACCCACCAAGGTTCATACCTACCCACCAAGGTTCATACCTACCCACCGAGGTTCACACCCACCAACCAAGGTTCACACCTACCCACCAAGGTTCACACCCACCCACCAAGGTTCACACACACACACCAAGACCTGCTCAGTACATTCCTGATTATTCTAACCAAGATACATGCCGAATGAGCATCATGGCTAGCAGCTGACATCAACAGGCATCAATTGTAGGTATCAGCTGCACCTTCAGCAGTCACCATACTGGTGCCCTGGCCCTCCTTCTGACTGATGCAGGAAGCGATTGTTACGATGTAAAAGAATGACATAGTCATAATCAATGTAATATCTCCCAAGGTCAAAGCAATAGCATGGTTCTGAATAGAGCTAGGCTTCAACTTATATGTTGTGCTCACCAGATCACACAGGTCTCTAATTTCATAAAAGCAAGAATGGAAATGAAGTCTAAGATGAACAAAAGGAAGCTAGTCGAAATCTTAGTTGATTATCTGACTAAAGACTGAACTTGTTAAGTCTCGGTAATGCCAATAGTGTGGACAGGAGTCGGCCAAGTCCTGCAAACTGATCAAGGTGGCTAGGCTTCAACATGCTTGTTCATTGTACCCTGCTGTTCTGTGCATGCCACTAATTTGGACAGAAGAAAGACCCAGGAGAGTGCTAAGAGTATCAGACGAGTAAGGGACTTCAGATAGGATAAGGGGGGACAAGGAGATGTAAACCAAGTCAATATTCAGAGTGAAGAACTATCTACATACATTCGCTACTTATATAGGTTAAGAAGTGAGATGTGGAATAAGGAATGGAGAATAATAAGGTATGTAGAGCATGTAGAAGCATTGTCCACAGTGATCCAGAATAGAATATGGAATGTGGACGAGAATAGAACAATGAAAATAAGATAATAGAAATGTGGCCAACAATAGAATAATAGAGAGTGACTAAATACAAGACAATAGGGTCATGGCCAAAGATAAAACAATGGTAAAATGTCCTGAGGTAGAACAGGCTGAGAAATAAGGAGTGGATGGGGCAGGATTAGTAGATAATGAGTGGTGAAGAGTGGATGAGGGATAGGAATGGGGGATGTGGAGGATGAATATGCCAAGCCAAGATCTACGTACTGTTAAGATCGCGTATCTGGCGCTTAGCTAGTGTCCTATAATTACTTAAGGGCTTCCGACATCTTTCGGAATTCTGTGTTTCCGGGGTGTCGGATTACGGAGGTTGGTTTGGACAGAGAGATGGAAGGGTAAGGGTGCGTGGGTCTTCGGACTTGTTCACGGTTTAGGTAGATCAACTAGTCGTTTGAGTGGTGTAAGGTCGCAGGGACTGGCTTCAACTTATGTGTTGCGCCCTCCTCGATCGTCTGTCCTGTCAGGAACTGTACGCCGGCAAGCCGACTATTCAATTCAGCCCACTCAGCCCAACTCCACTCTCGCTCGCTATTCAACATAATGCCCTCAGCCTACAGACTATATGCACCTTGTGTATTTGTCTTGGCATCACATGCTCCTGTCAAATCACTCTACCCATTTACATCACATTCCACATGCTCGCTTTTCCATTCCGTTCTCATTTATGTTTAATATCTTTCATTATGTTTCATTTCATTTTCATCTGTTCGTAATTCCATTCACTCCTTTATATCCGATCTACTATTATGTCCTTAGGGTAACTTCGTTGGGAATCTGAGTGACACGTCACTCAACAATGTCATGGAGGAGATCATTATTGGGACGTAGTATTTCTGTTTCTCGCTTTTCACGTTCCTCGGCTTTCTCATTCTATTATAGGAATCTATTTGACTCCTAATAGATTAGAAAGTAGTATAAAAGGCCTTGTACTATTAGTTCAGTCTTCAGTCAGAAAATCAATCCTGATTTTGTATTACGATGTCAGGCACCGGACATATTGACAGACTTCGGGAAAGCCGAAGGGGGCGGACGGATAAAGGCCAAGTCCTGCAGGCTAGAAGTAGTGGCATGGCTTCAACGTGCTCGTGCGTTGCGCCCTACTTCCCATGTGTGCCACCTATTTGGGACAGAGGGATACCTGGGAGAGTGCCGAGAGTGTCGGCCCAGGTAAAGGACTTGGGACAGAAGAAGGGAGGACAAGAAGGCGTAAACCTAGTTGATTTCCAGAACGAAGAACCATCTACATACATTGGCTACTTATATAGGCTAATAAGTGAGATGTGGAACAGAGTGGCACAAGGAATGGAGAACAATAAGGTATGAAGGATCATGTGGAAGTATTGTCCACAATGAACAAGAATAGAACAAGGAATGTGGATGATAATAGAACAATAAAGTATGGCCGAGGACAAAAGAGTGAGTGAGAATAGAACAATGGGAGTGGCCAAAACATAAAACAATAGGGCCACTGCCGAGTGGCAACAAAGAGTGAATATCCTGAGGGTAAACAGGCAAGGGGAAGGACAGGGAAAGAAGGGGAATGAAGGAATGACAAAGGATAGAGGAGACAGGATGAGGAAAGTGAACCATTGATGAGCCAAATATACCGGACCAAGACCATGTACTGGCGAGGGATGACTTGTCACTGGTGTGTGAGACTAAAAGGCAAGGGTTGTTCGGTCGGTACTACCGAGTGAACCGGAGCTTGGTATCCGGGGCTTGACATACGATGATGATAAAGACGTAATCGTAACAGTATTTTCTGACTACCACACTTGATCGCACTTTCTCTTCACATATCACGAACTATCATGAACACCCGATCTACTACTCGCAATTTACCTTTCATCGTAGAAGTCCCTAGTCAGTTGCAGGAGATTTCCTCACTTCGATGGCTGTCAGAACAACCGTCAATTCGTGAAGCTGGCCTGTCAGGAGGGAACGCTCCTCCTGAACCTGAGGACAATGACGAAGAAAACCCTCTCGACGACAACGATGCCAATGAACCAATCCAGAACCCCATTCAAGTTTCAAATCCAAACCCCACTCATGTCTCTAATCCTAATGCCAACCTTAATTCCTCAACCCTTAATTCCTCGTCCAGTTCGGACAAAACTGTCAAAGCTCTCGTTGATCGACTAGCGCAACAACCTGCTAGATCTCCTACAAACCCTGGCCACCATGCCAAAGTTCGGGGGCCCAAGGTCTATGATGGAACAGACCAAGCTAAGCTGCGCACCTTCTTTTTATAATACGCGCTGAACTTTAGAGCCCGTCCATCTGCATTCTTGACTGATGCATCAAAGGTCCAATATGCCATCTCGTACCTCACAGGCCCCACACTGCAATACTTCGAACCCACAATTCTTGGCGAGATCCAACCTGAGCCTAGTTGGCTTAAGGTCTGGAGGGACTTTCGTCAAGAGCTGGAGACCAACTTTGGCCCATTCAACAGTGCTGCGCAAGCAGAAATTGAGCTTGGCAAGATAGTTATGAAGGACAACCATCGTGCGGCATGATATTTCATCGACTTTGCCAGAGCCTCCACTCGTACTCAGTAGAACGACGCCGCCCTCACACATGCGGCATACAAGGGGTTGGCCAGATGTATCAAGGACAGCCTCCTTAACTTCCCTCATTTCAAAACTCTTGCTGAACTCAGACAATATTCTCTCGAGATCAACAGCAGATACTAGGAACGCAAGGAGTTTGACAACTTTGGAAATCCTTCAAAGCCGAATGGGTCCTTGTCCAAATCCAACAACAACAACAACAACCATCAGTCTTCTTCCAACTCCAATAACTCGAACAACAAGAAGAGTAAGAAGGGGGGGAAGAAGAACGGCAACGATAAGTCTTCCAACAATAACAACAACGCTAACGACATTGCGTCCAAGCTCAGAAAAGATGGGAAGCTATTGCCTGAAGAACGTCAAAGGCAAATCGACATGGGACTTTGTCTCTTGTGTGCTTCAAAAGGTCACATGGTCAAGGACTGTCCCAAATCCAATTCCCAATCCTCATCGACCTCTTCTTCTAACAACAACAAATCCAACAACTCCAACAATAAGAAAACGACGAAAGCACGTGCGACCAAGGCAAGCATGTCTGACACCAATGCCGAAGAAAACACGGCGTTGGAGTCGAGAAAATGAGCTGCAACCTCGGAGATGCACGAGCTGAGGATTGTGTTAGCCTCTCTCACATGCTGTTCTTGAATGCCCTTTCTTCTAATTCTGCTATTTCTCAC
>QLPG01010400.1:0-11897 GCA_003314385.1 Gomphus sp. MG54 | reverse complement strand
GGGTTATCTACACCGCCGTTTTAGCTAGAGCTGAGATTAACATTGAGCAAAACTGTGGAGTTTACCCTAATTTGGAACACTGGTCAAGGGTTGGCTTCTGCTCATTGGAAGGTTGACTCTCAACCTTGAAAAAGTGTTGAAATCATGAAATAAACAGTTGGCATTAGGAATAATTGTTTTCAAAAGGCAATGTGGTATAGTCAGTGACTAATTGTAAGGGCAACCCCAATGGTGCCTGAGAGCTGTCACACAGGGCCTAGCAATGGGGGATTTTCTAAGTTTAGTTACTCATCTATGTACACAAAGGGAGGGGACTTCACCTAGCAATGGGGGATTTCCTAAGAGGAAAACCTAAGGCCCCTTGCTAGTGAGTCCTGTGCTCTATACACCCTGTGCCCATGCACTACTTACCCATCATATGTTACCCTTCCTCTGGGTCCAGCAGTATGATCTCCCAAACACCTGTAGGCCCAATCCTGGGAGTCTGGTTTGAGATATCAGGTTATCAGCTTGGCATGCAATGGAAAGGTCAGTCGGTCATTGACCCTTAGGAAAAGGCTTCTCAAGTCCTCTCAGCCCTCAGCTCATCTGCTACCTTGGCCAATGTTCTCAGGTCCCCTCATCTCACTCTCCCATGGGTATGTCTCTTGTTGTCTGTGGGTCCCTAAGACAGCAAGGTCATCACCCTGTTGGGCCAGGACCTCAGCTGGCTGTGTCAGCCTATCAACTGAGTGGTTGGTGATCAGGACAGGTTGTCCCCTGACAATCATGGGAATTCTAAGTTGTTGTAAAACAGTGAAATGCTTGGCAAAAAGACTATTCTTGTATTGCATAAGATACCAAGCCTGTTTACTGTTACCTTTCTAACCACAGGCATTGTAACAATCTTGAGCAAGGTGGGCATTTCATGCAACTGTTCCCAAGGTCCTCAAACAAATCTAATACCAAAAATGAAAATTATTTATTCACTTTGATTTGGAATATTGTCAGACTCATCATTACTTTCCTGCTCTTTCTGTGTATGAGACATGACTGAGTTGTTGTAGTCTAATCTTCACACTCAGCTTTCAGCCCTGGCTCTTGGCATATGATCATCAAATGTTCATTCATTTTTCTTCTGTCTGTCAAGCTTTGGGTACTGATGGACTTTGGGACTGCCGAAGGGCTGGGCAGACAATGGCCAAGTCCTGCAGGCCAAGAGTAGTGGCATTGGCTTCAACATACTCCTGCATTGCACCCTACTTGCTGTGTGTTATGGCCCATGCAGCCAAACAAACCCACATTAAACACCACAACCACCCACACTGTTTCCGGGACCTTTCCGATTGCCTAAAGACTGAATAACAGATTTCTGGGGGTCCGACATACATTCCGAGGTTCTGCAATTCCAAACCTCCAAAGACTCCGAAGTCAAGGTTCTGTTACTTTGATAACCAACACACAGGACCATCACGTACCTCACTCCCTTGTTTTCTCCTTTATATTGACCCCTGGTACTCTCCTTCTCCTTGTTTTATGACTGGCAAAGATAGTACAAGGATAGTCACATGTATATAGTCTCTCAGTCGACTGGACTATTCGCCAGTACAAATATCGACTTAATTTGCATCGTAGTTTCTGATTAGTTTCCGGTAAACTTTCTGACTTTCCGAAATTAGGGACAGACGATCGAGGAGGGTGCAACACATAAGTCAAAGCCAAGTCCCTGCGACCTCAAACCACTCGTACCACCCTATACCGTGAACAGTCCCAAGACCCCTGGCATTCCTGACTTCCTTCCCCTCCGATTCCAATCCTGACTCCGATCCCAATTCCGATCCTCACCCCCACCGTTGGAATATGAACCTCCCCCTCGGAACCCCATCGGAATCCCCTGAAAACCCTTCCGGAAGTCTCTAGCTAAGCACCAACACGTGGATTTAACACTGTGCATGCCACCAATTTGCAACAGACAGATACTTGGGAGGATGCTGATGATACCAGCCCAAGTCGAGGACTTAACAGAGGGGAAGAAGGTAGAAGGGCCTAAGCCTAGTTGATACTCAGAATGAGGAAATATGTACATGCATGTCCTACTTATATAGGTTAAGAAGCAACATGTGGAATAAGGAATGTGGAACAGTAAGGTATGCAGAGCATGTGGTTATTGTCCACAATGAGTAAAATTAGAATGAAGGAATGTAAAATGGGGATAGAACAATAAAGGATAGAATAATAGAAATGTGGCCAAGGATAGGACAATAGGAAGTGTCCGACTATAAAACAAGGGCTGTGACCAAGGATAAAACAAGGACAGGAAGTCCCGAGGTGAGATGTACCGAGGGGTGAGGAGTGGGCATGTGGGTGGTGGATGTGCTGAGATGAGACCAGCGTACCAAGTGATATACATGTGGCATGGACACTTGGACATGGACATAGAATGGTTGCTCAGTCGGCACTACCAAATAGATGTTCTCAGTACATGTACTTGACACTGCCAGCCACACTGTCATTCATTTCTGTGTTTTATGTTCCATCCACTTCAGCAGTGCCACTCCTTAACTTTGGTGATGTGCCATTAAGTGACCGATCTGAACCAGAAATTAACCCATTTGTATGTGGCTCTCCCTTGTGAACTTCACAGTCCTGCTCAACAACCCAGTTAGCTTCACCTTTGGCAAATGGGTTTATACCTCCCAGGCTCTCTAGATATAAAGAAGGCTCTGCATTGTAAGTTCTTTTCTAATATAATACTAATATAGGGAGATGAGTAAGACTAAATTGCAATCAGGAACTTGCAAGTTTGGCACAGGTATGAGCTGTCACTTTTCACAGATGCATCAAATGTCTGTTTTGGAACCTGGACAAGACCTTGGTGTTAGTGAAGCAAGACAAAGAAGAGTTTCAAACCCTGCTACAGCACAACTCTGGAAATAATTTAATATTTATACCTTGGTCACAATCTGTGTAATAACTCTAGCAAGCCAATACAACAGGAAGGTGATGTGTTTGTTAGCAGCAATGAATGAGACTATCAAAGTCTGTAGGTTCAGGACACTTGGGGGTCCAGAGATATTCCAATGAAAGGGAATGCCCTTGTCAAGTGTCGGGTTACTGACAGACTTCGGTACTGCCAAGGGGTGTTGGCGAAAGGTCAGGCAGACTATGGCCAAGTCCTGCAGGCCAAGAGTAGTGGCATGGGCTTCAACATACTCGTGCGTTGCGCCCTACTTGCCATGCATGCCACTGTATTTGCAACAGACAGACACTCGGGGGGATGCTGCGGATGCTGGCCCGAGTCAAGGACTTAACAGAAAGGAAGAAGGTAGAAGGGCCTGTCAAGCCCCCGATACCAAGCTCTGATTTACTCGGCAGTACCGACCGGCTGACCCTTACCCATATCATGTGTGGCCTCGGCTCGGTACATTCAGTTTATTGTTTGGTTCACTTTCCTCATCTCACCCTCTCTATTCATTGTCATTCATTCATTCCCTGTCCTTCCCCTTGCCTGTTTACCCTCAGGATATTCACTCTTTGTTGTCACTCGGCAGTGGCACTATTGTTTTATGTTCAGGCCACTCCCATTGTTCTATTCTCATTCACTCTTTTGTCCTCGGCCATACTTTATTGTTCTATTATCATCCACATTCCTTGTTCTATTCTTGATCATTGTGGACAATACCTCCACATGGTTCTTCATACCTTATTGTTCTCCATTCCTTGTGCCACTCTGTTCCACATCTCACTTATTAGCCTATATAAGTAGCCAATGTATGTAGATGGTTCTTTGTTCTGGAAATCAACTAGGTTTACGCCTTCTTGTCCTCCCTTCTCCTGTCCCAAGTCCTTTACCTGGGCCGACATTCTCGGCACTCTCCCGGGTATCCCTCTGTTCCAAATCAGTGGCATGCATGGGAAATAGGGCGTAACGCATGAGCACGTTGAAGCCATGCCACTATTCCCAGCCTGCAGGACTTGGCCACTCCTTGGCATTCCCAGAGCCTGACAGGGCCTAAGCCTAGTCCATACCCAGAATGAGGAAATATGTACATCCATGTCCTACTTATATAGGTTAAGAAGCGACATGTGGAATAAGGAATGTGGGACAATAAGGTATACAGAGCATGTGGTTATTGTCCACAACGAATAAAATTAGAACAAGGAATGCAAAGCAGGGATAGAACAATAAAAGACAGGATAATAGAATCGTGACTCAAGATGGGACAATAGGGAGTGGCCGAGTATAAAACAATGGGGTCGTGTCCGAGGATAATACAAAGACAGGAAGTCCCGAGGTGAAACGGACTGAGAAGTGTGGATGGTGGATGTACCGAGCCAAGACCAGTGCACCAAGTGTTATGCGTGTGGCGTGGACACTTGTACGTGGATGTAGGATGGTTGCTCGGTCGGCACTGGCGAATAATTGGGACCTCAGTACATGTACTTGACAGCCCTTAGAGGAAAGAGGAAGTAAGTGGACTGAACAGATTACCCGGTCAATGCACTCTAAAATGAGGGTGAGGCTGAGACAGAAATTACAGTGAAGTAATCTCCAGAGACAAAAGAGTCTTTAATCAGAAACTGATTAGAAACCCTCAGAGGTAGAGATGCAATTGAACTGGACAATCAACAGAACAATCTCACTCTGTAGAATCAGTTTTACTAAGCAGGACAATCAACTATTTATGCTGAATCTAATACTAATACCAGACAATCAACAGTATTACTATTATGTAAACCTAGGAGCTGGACTATCAACAGCTGACTAAGAGTACTGAGTCACAATGTCACACTGGCAAGTGTAAGGAGATAAGATGAAGTGATTGCTTCAAAAGGGGGCAAGAAGGCCTCCTTTTATATTAATTTACAGGCTGATTAGTAAGCTAACTATCTCCTGACTAATCTATCCAAATAAGGAAGGCCTTCCAGAACCTGGTGGCATTTTACAGAAAGTGATGGAAGGTGCTGGGAGCTTGTAGAAGTTTGTGAATCTATTTCTAACTATTTCCCTTATTTAGCAATAAATAGGGTAGTTTAGACCAGATTTAGGTATGTAATTAAGGGCAGAGACTATGCAGGGATAATATAGTGTCTCACTATAATATTTGTATGAGACAGGGGTGTCTCAGGCTAATATTTAGTGTGTTTCTATTAGTAACTTGGCTCTGGGCTTGAATCCTGCTGTAGTCTGATTAACTGGCCAGCGGAGTTTGAAAATGGGGCCAAACCTTCGGTGGTGAACAAAGTAAATAGTATTAAATGTAATGGGAGTATTGGGGAGCTTTGTGAAGCACCAGGAAGGTTAAGAAAATACTATTAGGAATATTTGAACACAAGAGACAAATTGAATTAGTGTTCCAAAGCTAATTAATTACAATACTAATGGTACAAGAAGGAGTCAGTCATGTTTTTGTACTTTAGTATTTTAATGCTTTTTTAGTGGTTTTTTGTGCAGTATATAGGGTATAAGAGATCTCCAACAATGTCTGACATGCATCCAGCTTACTGATGGAGAGTATACTGTTATAGCCCATACCTTGGGTCAACCTACAAGTACCAACAGGCCAACAGCATGAGTATACAATTCACCAACCGATCTATCACACTCAGCCAACCAGGTGGACAAAGTTCTTCCTATCCTTTCTACAATTCCACAATCCTGCCTTCCCATGATCCTGCAATCCTGCATCTTGCATCCCTGAGATTCCTGGCAGTTGAACCCTTATTTATTTCACTCCTTGTTCTTCAGTCCCATTGGTTCTTTACCCATATATTCATTAGAATTACAGGGACTTACACATGTATATAAACCTGCAGTCAACTGTACTTTTTGCTAGTTTAATATCGACTTAGTATACAAGGGACAGATAATCTAGGAGGGCACAACACATAAGTTGAAGCCATGCCCCTATGACTGTAAACCCTTAGCATCAACTATCATATAATCATTGTCTTGAATCCACCCACCCACCCTCAAGTATTTCTGTACTTTGTTACCCATCTGTCTACCCACCTATCAGGGGAACCCCTGATAATGAATCCCAACCAACACCACCCCACCCGTACTTTATACCTATGGACCGAGAACCTTTCGGCCCACTTACAGCAGTTCCAAATGAAATACTTACCAAACAACTGTCACTACTGGCAGTCACCCTTCAGAAGTGTTAACCATAACTATCGGCCCTCCTCTCGTCGGTTGCTCCCGGTGTCAGGACCCTGGCAGAACTTCCCAGTTAGTGTGAAGAATGATACCTGGTATGGCATGGAGCACCATAGCAATGGTGCTTATATACAGTAGTTAGTGGGTGAAGGGTTCCCTAGAGTTTTCTCTTTGGATCCCCCTTTGCCAGGTAGGCTAGTCACTATGTATTAGGTACTATACTAAATCTTTGGATCCCCCTTTGCCAGTACAC
This sequence comes from Gomphus sp. MG54, assembly GCA_003314385.1. Lineage (NCBI taxonomy): Eukaryota > Fungi > Basidiomycota > Agaricomycetes > Gomphales > Gomphaceae > Gomphus > Gomphus sp. MG54. The sequence continues at coordinate 5,502 of QLPG01010400.1, read as the reverse complement.
CGCCCAAGGGTAGAAAACCTGCTTAGGTTGCCCTTACACCATCTTTCTGTCTTCCAGCCTCTATCATTTGAGAGTGACCTTCCATCTCTTGCCACATTATCACCCACAGATAGACTAACCCCTTTGTAGAAACCCTTGGACAAGTATCAATCAAGTGTGTAAACTCCATGGGTCAGGCACTTATTAAAACAGGTATCAAAATATTCTGTGGGTTTCCAAAGGATTCCACAGGGGGCATGAGGTTCTGTAGACAATTGAAGGTCAAGGGTTGAAGGGTCAGATTGTCATAGGGATAGAAGTGATAGAAAGCAGACAATGAAGCACCAGGACCTAGACTGCTAGTCAACTTGCAATGAGTATTGGGATCACTAGGTGTAACAAGCATTCATGGTCAAAGAGACTTGGCTTCAACTTATGTGTTGTTCCCTCCTTGATTGTCTGTCCCTAATTTCAGAAAGTCAGAAATGCACATGCAGACATTAAGTTAGAATTAGGTTAGAAATTAAGTCAGAAAACTAAGATTCAAATAAAGTCGATATTTGAACTAGCAAACAGGCCAGTTGACTGGAGGTTTATATACATGTAGACTATCTTGGATTTTCTACTGTCCAGTCAAAAGACAAGGAAAAGGGGAAAACACAAAGGGTGGATAGAAATGAAAGAACAAGGGAATAAGGTACTCAGGAACCCCAAAGGGGCCTATTATGGAAGTGGAATTGTAGGACTGTGGGATTGTGAAACTTCAGGATTACAGGTCTGCAGATTTGTAGCACTGCAGAGTCTTGGATGGGTGGGTGGGGGATCATCTTTACTAGTAGTACTATCGGAAAGTCATCAGAAATGGTTGAGGTAGTATCACAACTAAGTTAGACTCCTGATCGTCAATGAGATGCAGCATATTCATTGAGGCTCTGTAGACAATCACAGAAGAATTTATCTGCTATTCATTGTTACTGCTAGACCTACCCACCATTGGACCTAATGTCTATACCCCTCAGAACCCTGTGCCTGTACCAGAGCCACTATCTAAATCTGGACAGTCAAGCATGAATAACCCATGCTTAATCCCATCAAACCCATCCCTTGTCCCACCAGTCAATCCCCTAGCACCACCAAGAATGGCTCCATCTGACCACTCAAATGATGTGCCCAACCTTGCAGAGGCCATTGCAATACTGGCAAGCAACCTGTCTAGCCTTAAAAAGTCAGCCCCCAAACCAAGGTCTGGAATAGAGACCTCTTTGATTAGGTCTGACTTGGGAAAACTACAAGCCTGCAATGTACCTTGAGTTTCCATGATAGCCCTGATTCTTTTGATTCTAACAGTACCAAGGTAACCTACTGTTAGGCACCGGGAATGCCAACAATGTGTGGGCCAAGTACTATTGCAATAATGCCAAGGCATTGGCAATCCTCTTGTTCTTGTCTCTGGTATCCCAGACCTCCCACCTCAACTCCTGGATCTCTGATGCCATACTCTCCCAGAATTCCTGCATCTCTTCTACTACCTCCCTCAAGAGAGTAGCCTTGGGGGCATCTGAACCCCTAGAGGTCCCCTTTACCACTACCTCCAGCCTCCTCCTCTTCGGCTGTGGACCCACACCATCCTCCGAGGCCCCCTACCCCTCTTTTCACCCTTATCTCTCATTTCATTCTTGCCCTTGTTGCCTATCTTGTCCACCTCACCCTCATCCATGTCACACTTCAGCCTCTGGTTATAGCACATTATGCAGGAGGTGGCTTTTCGTCAAGTGTCAGATTACTGACAGACTTCGGTACTGCCAAGGGGTGTTGTCGAAAGGTCAGGCAGACTATGGCCAAGTCCTGCAGGCCAAGAGTAGTGGCATTGGCTTCAATGTACTTGTGCGTTGTGCCCTACTTGCCATGCGTGCCACTGTATTTGCAACAGACAGATACTCGGGGGGATGCTGAGGATGCCAGCCCGAGTCGAGGACTTAACAGAAGAGAAGGAGGTAGAAGGGCCTAAGCCTAGTCAATACCCAGAATGAGGAATTATGTACATCCATGTCCTACTTATATAGGTTAAGAAGCGACATGTGGAATAAGGAATGTGAGACAACAAGATATGCAGGGCATGTGGTCATTGTCCACAATGAACAAAATTAGAACAAGGAATGCAAAGCAGGGATAGAACAATAAAAGATAAGATAATAGGATCGTGACTCAAGATGGAACAATAGGGAGTGGCCGAGTATAAAACAATGGGGTCGCATCCGAGGTTAATACAAGGACAGGAAGTCCCGAGGTGAAACAGACTGAGGAGTGTAAATGGCAGATGTGCCGAGCCAGGACCAGCGCACCAAGTGTTATGCATGCGACGCAGGCACTTGGTCGTGGATATAGGATGATTGCTCGGTTGGCACTGCCAGCGGATGGGTCTTGGTATGTGGACTTGACACTTTTGGAGAATTGAGCCACACATAAATATTGTTTCAGCAGATGCAGTGTCTGCACCTCCAAGGCTCCAAGCTGCCTGTCCTTGCCCCAACCCCTCCTTCAGATACCTATCAGTACAGGTCCAGACAAAGGCTCATTAGCATCTTCCAACTCAACTTGAATGGTCCAAGACCCACCTTGGCACCATCCAACCTGGCCTTCCTTAGCTGGTTGTTTTCCAGTGCCTTCTGGCCCTGAGCCTTTTGGACTGACTGTTGTTTTTTGAGTGAACGAGTGTGCTCCTTCTTGCTCAGTTGTTCCCAAGCCTCCTTCTCCCAAGTTAGGAGTCAGTCTCCGAGTTCTGACCCCAGATGGACCTGCTTGTTTGGACATGTCCTGCTTGATTGTGGACAACTCTGAGGCAGCCTTTGGGGCACCACTGACCCCTTTCTGAGCTGCCTTTTTTGAGGCCTTTTTCTAGGCCTCCTTTTGATGAGATTATGAGCAAGTACAGTAGGATTGAAGAATTCTTTAGGCAGCTATTTTATTTATCTCCTCAGTATAGTCAATAACTGAGTGTATATTCGAATAATATACCTATTTTATTTATCTTACAAAAGAAATAAAAGAGAAATCAGCCCTGAGGCTTTGTACATAATACTATACAACTCACCTCCTCAGTATAGTCAATAACTGAGGAGGGAGGCTTTGCGCGGGTTGTGTCTCACCCGCATATACCCTGCAACCGGCCCTTGACCCTATCGAAGGTTTGAGCCAGGCTGCCGGTTCCCAATCCAGGGAGCTGGCCACACTAGTCGCGTTGTGCATGGACAAGCGCCCGTAAGTAGCGTACATAGTGGAATATGAATAACTCCCTCAATAATGAGGGTAAAAATACAAATAAAATTGAGAAAAATCAAGAACTTAAAAGCGCACAGAATGATGCCAAAATCGACATATAAATGTAATATATTGAGATTGATCTCTCAGGGGTGAGATGCAAGTTTGCACCCAACACGCCCCCTCAAGCTCAATATATGCCAAGCTTTTAGGTGAGAATCTTCACTCTGGGTCCTGGTAAACCCTTTGTGAGGATGTCTGCGAGCATTTGATCGGTTGGGAGGTATTCGATTGTGATCTTCTTCCCCTCAATCGTATCTCTGATAAAGTAGAGTTGTATGTCGAAGTGCTTGGTCCTCGAATGTTGCTGATTACCGTAGGCTATAGTAACAGCTGATTGGTTGTCAGCATATATTTTAATAGGATTTTTAATGGGCTGGAAAACTTCAGTAATGAAGTTCTTAAGCCAAATGGCTTCTTTAGTGGCATGAGTCATAGCAATGAACTCTGCTTCGGTGGATGAGAGTGCCACTATTGTCTGTTTCTGACAGCTCCATGAGATGCTCCCGGAGTCGATTTGAAAGATGTAGGCGGATATGGAGTGTCTATGGTCTTGGGAGGCCCAATCAGCATCTGAGTATCCTACTAGACCATCTCAACTCTTCCCAATTACCAGTTTTTTATCTTTTGTGCCTTTCAAATATTTAAAGACTCTTTTAACTGCATTCCAATGAGCAATCCCCGGGTTCTCTAGAAACTGTGATAATAATGAAACAGCGAATGCAATGTCTGGACGGGTAGCTACTGCTGCCCACATGAGTGAACCAATCGCCTGTCGGTAAGGAATCTTTTCTATGTTTTTCTTATCGGCTTCAGTAGTCGGGCATTGTTCTTTAGATAATTTGGAAGTTGGATCCAATGGAGTGGTATGCATTTTGGCGTCTTGTAGATTAAATTGATCGAGTATCTTGTCAATATATGCTTCTTGAGAGAAGCTTATCGCTCCAGCTGTTTTATCCCATTCGATCTTCAGATTAAGGAGCCAGTGGATTTCTCCAAGATCTTTCATCTTGAAGATGGCTTCGAGATCTTCTTTAATGCCTTGTAATATGGAGTCATCCGTAGCTGTGATGGTAAGATCATCTACGGCAGCTCCAATGATGGCATAATCGTCTGCCTGATGTCTATAGAATACAGCAGCATCTGAGGCTGATTTCGTAAATCCAATAGAATAAAGGGCATTTGATAAACACTTATACCACTCTCTCCCCAATTGTTTGAGCCCGTATATGCATTTCTTCAGCAATAATACATTTTCATGTTGTTCCTCAAAATATCCAGGTGGTTTGCACATATAGATAGGTTCATCAAGCGGTGCATTTAGATATGCGACATCTACGTCCATTTGATGTATAGGCCAATTGTTTCTAGCCGCTATTGCACATATAATGCGTAAAGATGTCATGCGAACGACTGGTGCATAAGTCTCATCATAATAGACTCCAAAAGTTTGTGTGAAGCCTTGAGCAACGAGTCTTGATTTTGCACGTACTACATCACCCTTCTGATTATGCTTCATGACATGAGTCCACTTGCTTCTGACTATATTCACACCCGGAGGGGGTTTAGTGAGTTCCCAGGTGTCTTTGTCAATTTGCGATCGGATCTCAGTGTCCATGGCTGTCTTCCATGTAGCATTATTAAGGGCATCTTTAGTCGTTATAGGCAATTGCAAATCATTTGATAGATATGCAAAATCATCTTCATCGGCATTTAATGGTTCGGCACTTATTGCTAGGTAGTCGCATACATCCCTCTCGCTCTTGTTCCTTTGAGTATAAAAATCGGGACAGTGAGTGATATCGTTGAGTATATCATCCTCAATGTCTTCACAAGCGAGGGTGGTTAAATTGATATGTGCGGCTTCTCCAGCTTGAGATTTGTCACCGGAGCCGGCTCTTGAAGCCCTTTCATGTAATAGATGGATTCTCTCACTTCTTCTGAGTGGAGGAGCTTCATCAGGCCTGCTCACATCTGTTTGACTCGGTTGTATATTTTCTAAGTCTCTCTCTGGTGTGCGCTCGATTATTTCTTCAATGTGGCTCTCACCCAATCGTGAGTCATGTGACGGTGCTGGCACCTGAATAGGTGCCAGCACGGGTGGTATAGGCCTATATTTGATGGCCTTTGGCCCAATAATTGTGCGATCGTCTGTAGGTAAAATAGGAGTGATTGAAGGCAATTTTGGTGCCTCAAATATAATAT
>QLPG01010397.1:0-10787 GCA_003314385.1 Gomphus sp. MG54 | reverse complement strand
TTGGTGGCATATGGACGTCGGGTTCTGCGGCAGATAAGTTTGGGGTTAGGGATGCGCGGTGTACCGAAGCTTCTGTAAGTCTTTGAACGGCTCTGATTCGTTCGCTGCGTCTCATAGACGATCAGGAGTGTTAGTTCAAATATACTGTTAGCGTCCGAGTTCGCGTCAGGTCCGAGCTGACGTAAGTCGGTCCGAGTCGTGTGTTCGGAGTCGTAAGGACTTGGCTTCAACTTTAATGTTGCGCCCTCCTTGATCGTCAGTCCTTTATTTCGGAGGTTCGGAGAAGATAAGTTTTCAGAGTTCAAGAGTGAGTGGGAATACAAGTCGATATTCAAACTAAGGTATAGTACAGAAGTCTGGAGGTATTTATACACGCAGTTCTTATTGTAACTAATTAGGGATAGTCAAGAGAACAATAAGATGAACGAAAACGGGGAACAAGAGAAATATACATCTGGTGTTACAATAAGACAACAAGACTATTGTTCGATGGGAAATATCTCGGATATAACACATAGGATGGCTGCTTGGTTGGTACTGCCAAAGAGATGGGTCTCAGTACATGTACTTGACACCCTCTTACAAATGCAATAATTGTGGAAAAGCAGGTCACAGTAAACCAAGGTACTGGGCTAAAGGTAGAGGTCAAGAAGGTCAATATCCTGAGTGGTTTAAAGGGACAAGAGACTCAAACTCCTGGAATACAGTTAAAATCTTGACCGATTCTGCAATAGTATGAACATGTGGTTCTGGAAGTTGTCCAGATATCTGGATCACAGACTCTGCAGCTACTGTGTATGTTTTCCCCAATCAAGCAGACTTTGCCACTTACCGGAAATATGAGACAAACCAAACAATCAAGGCCTTCGGCAATAATCAGGTTGAAGGCATAGGCAAGGGAGATATAGAAGCTCTAGTCAGTTATGGAGGAAAAACAACCAAGATCAAATTAACTCAGGTCATGCACATTCCCAAAGCAGATGGGAAGATTCTTTCACTTAAAGTCCTGGACCAAAAAGGGTTTGAAAGCTGTATCTCAGGAGGTTGCATCAAAATTCTGAGAGGGAAGTCACTTATGCAGAGGGGTTACTTGGTGGAGAATTATACGAAGTGAAGATGAAAGTAGTACCTTCCTAAGAAAGTACAATGGCAGCAGTCAAAAGAGACTGGACAAGTGCAGACCTGTCTACCTGGCTCAGATGACTTGGACACCTTGGAGAAAGTGTACTAAAGAGCATGATCAACTCCAAAGTTGTAAAAGGAATGGAAGTAACAGACATACATTTGAAGGGTAACTGCAAAGATTGCATCTTTGGCAAGATGGATGAAAAGATGTTTGAGTGCAGAGAAGAAAGAGATTCTTGAATTTTTGGCACCTTACATGGTGATTTAGTGGGACCGATGACTCCAGAAGCAAGGTGGACACATGCCAAATATTGCCTCATCATCAGCGATGACTGTTCAAAATTTGGTTTTGCCTTTCAACTAAAGGATAAAAATAAAGCAACCAATGAGATCATAAACCTGGATAGAGCGATAGAGAACAAGTTTCAAACCAGGGTGCACACTCTGAGAATGGATAATGGCGGTGAATTCATCAATAATGAGATTCAGAAACATTGTCAAGATAGAGGTATCATGTTAATCACCTCAGTTCCCTATAATCCAGAGCTGAATGGGTGAGCCAAAAGAAGGAACAGAGTAATTATCGAGGGGGCACAAACAATGTTGAGGGATTCAGAGTTAGGAAAATATTTGTGGGGAGAAGCAGTCTTGATTCATGTCTATATAAGGAACAGATGTCAAGAATCCTTTCAAACAACACTACACCTTATGAGAAGGTTTATAGACACGCACCTTCAATAGGTCATCTCAGGGTTTTTGGCTCAAAATGTTTTGTGAAGATACCTGATGAAACTCGGTCAAAACTAGATGACAAAGCGAAGGAGTGCAGACTTATTGGATATGATGGAGACTCTATATATACTGTCGTAGACAGAGACAAGAAGAAATACAAACACGCAATGCTATCTTTGTGGAATACTGGGAATGATGAAAATGAACCTATGGAAGTGGAATTCCCTAACACAAATGAAAAGAGGGTTAAAGAGGAAGCAAAGGCAGGAGTTGAGGAGATGAGGAGACGTACCACAGTGGATGTTTGGGGTTCTGAACCAATGAGGAGATCAAAATGGCTAAAAGAACAGGACAATAGCATCAATGTTCTCACCACAAAGGTGGTCAACTTAGACAACTTACCTCAGACAATTGTACCTAAGGGGTACAGTAGGGGACAAAACCATTCAAGTGTTTTAAACATTTGTGTTGTACCATAAATAATGGGAGTATTACATAATCAAAAATATGATGTAATTAGTGGAGATAGCTCTGCTTCTGAACCTGTGGTCACAATCAAGATGATTATGTAACTCTCAATATTCATTGAGTTATTAATTATTTAAAAAAATGAAGCATTTGAATGGTTTTGTCCCTCACAGTCATTATAACAAATCTGTCTAGGTGAGATGAGTGAGCTGATTGAACCATCTGCTAGTGTATCGCTTTATCACTTTATCACACCACTCAAGGGGATCCTGTAACTTCTTGCTAAGTACGGTGGAGGCAGAACTTGGAGTGGTTTCTCCTTTTATCTTTGGCGCTTTCTGGGCTATGGTCATTTCCTTTGTCACCTTCAGCATACATCTATGTAAAGAATGCATCATCGCATCTATCATTCTTACTGGCATAGGTTATGTTATCTTTGTTGGAAATGAAAAAATCACATGCAAGGTGAGGTATCAAGGCCGACACAATACAAATGTTGTCAACTTACGAGGATTTCAGCGGTGGTGCATGTCTTTTTACCTGTTTCGGGAGCTGCTCCTACTTCCCCGATGTTAATTTCTTAGGGTTCAGATAATGATAATGCAGCACCCGAAACTGAGTAGGAAGTTACGACTGCTCTAATCGCTGGTCTTGGAAAGACCGGTGCCGTAATAGCACGAGCACCTCATCCTTGATTTTCATTGTACGATATGTGTTTTCACTGGGGCGATTTCACTTTCAGAGTTTGAACCTACTTACCTGACAGTTCAATTCTTTGTTATCCAGGTGTACCTTCCTTTGCAACAATGCTGATTATCTGCTCCAGTCCCCCAGTAAATTGGGCTCATCTCTCTGCATCCTGCATGGTGTACCTCCTTCACTGGAGTGCTTTAGATGTACAGAGTAAATGCGACATGCGAGCATGGAGAGCGTAACCACCGATTGGATGACCTATCTCAAGAGGAAATTGAACAGGTGGGGTCATGAGGTCCTGGATATCGGTACCAACTCATGAAGCACGGTTGTAGACCTCTTTAAACTGCCAAGGAGTCGGATTGGCAAGTCACGAGATGGCAAGTGGTTAATTTAATTTGTCAGGCTCGCGGAGTTCGGGTCTGATACTAAGTTCGTGCCTTGGAGTCGGAGTGAAGGCGATACGTATCTTGTAGAGCAAGGTCGAACAGCTGCTTCTGAGGCAGAACACAAATGCTGATGGAAGGCAGCACGGAATGCTTATTTTTCCACAAAATATCCCATTTCCGTTATGGTAATGTCTTAGATTTAGAAACGGCATAGTACATTGAGTTTTTAGTTCATAGTCGATTGGTGCCATTTAGCCCAAAGGCAACAGGGGACAATACCTAAGAATTATTTTGAGATATCTGGATTAGCTGAGAACAGGAACAACTCTAAACCTTTACCGGCGGCCGGCACAAGACATTGAAACTGTGTGACAACTTTACTCAAATGTTTGCTTGTTTCTAACTCTCTCTATATTGACCAAACCCATTTACATGGATTTTTTTTGTAGGAGCACGAAGCATTCATGGACGACTCATGTCGGCACCCTAAAGTCTCATGCGTACATCTTGTAAGGACAGTAGAAGCAGCCCATTCCTTTTGGCCTCGATTAAACTAGTCTTAACCTTAACTCTAGCAGACACTAAATGTTAACGTTAAGGCTAAGTAAGGTACCCCAATTCTAACGCAGGATGATCAACAACTTTTTTTATGTCAAGGGGTGACTGCCAGCTCACTCGAATTGGCCGGTCTGAGGTATACAATACTTCCGGCACTCGGCTGGAATTTAGATTGCCTAGGGTGCATGAAAATCTTGTCACATGTGATTCTGTTTTTTTTTTTTTTTTTTTTGGAGGGGGGAAACGACCAGCCCCGAACGCACGGGTGCTAAGTGCTGATCCCTGAACAGGGTTCCTCCGATCAGGGTCAAAGGTCCCAATAGACTAGAAACCGGGGGCTTTTTTTTTGTTTGCAGTGCGCGGATTTTCTGAGATCGATTCTCCCGGGCCAAACCTTGTTCGTCTGATTCCGATCCGCATTCAAACTTTTCAACCGCGGTTGCGCTTTGGGCAATTCTTGCTACCTTCAAGTCATTATTGTGTGATGGACACTAAAGGTACGTCTGAAGTGAGCATATAATCAATGTTGTGGACCCTTTTTATCAATGGACCCAAGTCTAGACCAAAGTCTAATCCCTATTCTTGCCAAATTCAAAGAGAGGAAATCAGTTTTCTTCTCAAGCATCCACAAAGGAATGGAAATGCTCTAATATGAATAAATGCCGGAGTATAATATGTCGTGGTGTTGGCAAGAGAAGCTTGGGTGTGCTCTTAGTCGATGAAAACAACACATTATGTTCTTTGGAACAGAATCCCAGTTGGTATACATTTTTACATGACAAGAAGTTACACCAAAAAAAGGTCTACTGCACTGTCAGCATGTGGGTTCTGCTCCAAGGCAATAGTTGGACCTTTCTCTTGCAACATACTTCATCACCTGCACTCAGACTCCAACGCACGAGTAGCATCAGGCGCAAACCAGAATCAGAAGGACATGGCCTGGCTCGAGACATGGGATGTCATCTTCGATGACGCTGATATCGATCAAGTCATACGATGGGCAAGTCATGGAGTTTAGTAAGTCAGGGTCCTCGTCGTCTTCTTCTTCTGCTTTCTTCTTTTCTGTGACCGCGGTTCTGATTTGCCCCCCTCTCCCCCGCTTACTCGGTACAGCTTCAACCACGGTCAAAATTGCTGTGCTGGCTCCAGGATCTATGTACAAGAATCCATCTATGACACATTTGCGGAGAAATTCGTTGCCAAGGGCCTCAAGTGTCACAAATACAGTTCGATGTACGTTATTCATCACACACTTCGATCCCTATCGCATCGTGGTGATTGATGGGGTGTTGCTTTTCATTTCTCATTTTTCATTTTTTTCATTTCCAGCACATCATGGGATACATCGAGGATGGTATAAAGGCAGGCGCTCAAACCATCATCGGTGGCAAACATCACGGAACCGAAGGATACTTCATCGTACCCACCATCTTCACCAACACTTCTCCCGACATGAGGATGGTTCGTGAAGAGATATTCGGACCAGTCGGAGTTCTTGTTAAATTCAAAGACGAGGAAGGTACTTGAAAAAAAACTTTGAACTCTGTGTGATCCCTTGTAATTTGTTGTTGTTATACGTGGCTCATCAACAACCCTTTCATCACACATTACAATGAAGACATTATCAAGGTGGCTAATGATACGGTATACGGCCTCGCGGCTGCCGTGTTCTCGAAAGATATCAGTCGTGCATTCAGGGTTGCTCATAAACTCAAGGCTGGCACAGTCTGGGTAAATTGCTGCAACATGATCAGTCCGCAGCTTCCATTTGGCGGTTACAAGCAATCAAGCATTGGTCGTGAATTGGGCGAATATGCGCTACACAAGTGAGCTTTTTTACCAGTCAACTCACGGTGTGGCGTTGTTACTGTTACTAAACTTGAATTTGCAGCTACACGTCTGTCAACTGTGTGCACGTTGGCTTGGTCGGTAAATTCTGAAGAGCAAGAAGCAAGAAGATGGAAATTCAAGAAGACGGAGAGGTGGGAATATATACAAATGAACAATGTAGAAATAAAAGAAAATGATTATGAAAGCGAAAAAAAAAGGAGAAATGAAAAGATGCAAGGTTAATCTAAGCTAGAAACGATGTCACTAAAAAAAGAGATCCGTTAGATAAGACAAGAAAATCTTCACAGAAGGGCAATCCCTTCTACGTGAGATACACCAAGAAAATATCCAGAAATCGGCAATCCTTTCCACGTGAAGTGGCGACAAGAAAATATCCAGGAGCGAGGCAATCCTTCCACGTGAAGTGGCGACAAGAAATTATCCAGGAGCGAGGCAATCCTTTCCACGTGAAGTGGCGACAAGAAAACATTCAGGATTGGGGACAATCCCTTCCACGTGAAGTGGCGACAAGAAATCATTCAGGATTGAGGACAATCCCTTCCACATTGAACCTTCCACGTTGAAGTGGCGACAAGAAAAGATACTCAAGGTTGGGCAATCCCTTCCACATGAAGTGGCGGTGGCGACATGTCAATCTCTCCATTGGGAATTGACGACTCCAAAATTCCCTGGGACCCCCATCTCTCATCCAACAACGTAAAATCCCCCAGACGATGAGGCGTATAAGCACCAGCATCACGAGGATGATGAAAGAGATTCAGGTAATCATCCGATGCATGGTGCCAATTGGAAAAGGAAGTCGAGCCCGAAGAATACTGTTCATCTGAAAGAGAGGCTGATCCCGAAGAATACTGATGAGCGGAAAAAGGACTTGATCCCGAAGAATACTGTGGAACGCGAGCCCTAATGATCAATGGAGGAGACAGTGTAGTTGACGGTCCAGCACCATACGCGTCGCCCGGTGAAAGCTGTTGGAAGGGATGTTCCTCAGTATTGGAATACAATGGCCTTGATAACAACGATGAGGAGGGTTCAGGACCAACACTGCTGCCGGGTTCATGTCTCAGCTCACGCGGATCAACAGTCGTCGGGTTAACGGCGTTGAATGACCAATAAGTGTGTCCGAAGTGCGTGTCTCCAGCGGGCGTGCGTCCAACGTGCGAATGTCCAAAGTGTGGGTGTGAACCATTGGACATTGTCGCATCCAGCTTGGATGGCGCGTAATACTCAGTCGGGACCAAAACAGGCTCAGTGGGCACCAGAACAGGCTCAGCGGGCGGGGGGGTGAACGTCTCTTCACCCAGATGTGTTTGGTAGGCACCGGAGGGCGGCGACGAAGCTCGTGAAACGTGTACTTCGTACTCATCATCGCCCTCGTTGTGCATCTCCATGTCAGCATCAGGTGACTTGTAGCCTCCCTTCCGTATAGGCGTTCGAATTTTCCGTCCTGTGGGCTCATACTCAGAGTCCGATAAGTCTGATAAGTCCGATGAGTCCACGGAATCAGTTCTTTTGGATTTCGTAGCCTTCGGTTTCTTCAACTTCGCCGGCTTAAGCTGCCTTTTCTTTCCAACCTTCTTCGGGAGTGGTTTACCGACAATAAGCCGAAGACCATCCGTTACGGCACGACTTAGTCCAGGGAGGTCCTCGACTGGACTCGGAGGCGCTGAAGAAAGTGCTGGTTCATCGTTATGGTCGAAGGTGGGATGTTCAGATGACATGATCACTTCCTCAGCTTCACTTAGCGGCTTCTCATTAGATGAATTCTCATCATCGTCTTCGAAGTACTCAGTGCAGGCTGCGATGGTGGGGTTGAGTCGGGCTTCCATGTATGGCGACGGGACATCAGGTGGAGGCGGACTTTTTCCGACCACGTATCTAACGCCCTGACGACATCGTTCGCTTATCCATTCCTTGGTGCCGAGTAGAATTCCTTTCCGCGCGAGCAATTCCCTAATGCTCAATTGTTTTTGGTCGCCTGCCCTCACTATTCCGCCTCGAATATGTTTCTTTCCCTGAGTCGACACACTGACACCCCCTTGAGGGCCATTGAACTGCGCGGTCAAGGGTTCGTCCAGAACGAATCCCAATCCGGCCTTGCGGAGACAAATTGAACAGTTGCAGATGCCGCGGCATCGTGGACAGTGCCAGGACGGATGGAAAGAATCGAAAGTTTCGCCGTATCTATTCACCACTGGTTAGGGGGATGCTGTCGTCATCGCACGCAAATGCAGCACTACGCACCGGACATCTATGCAGGTATGGCAAAAGAGATAGGGACACACGCTACCATTGGGTCGAATTTTGCGGCAATGCATCTTTTCTTTCGTGGTCTTCCGCCTGCACTGATGACACGTCGTTGCTTCGTCAATATCAGGGACCTCTACGTTCTTGACCTTTGTATCAATTTTTGCCTTCTTTTCTTTGGGCAATGTCTGCTTTGCCTCAATCGGATTAGGAACTCCTGGTTCCTGGTACTCAGAGGCAGTAGATGGGTCAGGGGATTGTGAAGAGAGAGCAGGTTTGCCGAACGATTTCTGGGAGAGACTGCGAGCTCGAGTATAGTGACCTCCCGGCCCGAGGAGTACCTGGGAATCTGCTGAGGAGAGAGAGATCGGGCGGTACAAGGTAAGGTCGATAGAATTACGCTTTGGCAGTTCGACATAGGGCATCGGTCGCAGGCGTCGAGGTCCAAGACGAATAGTAGGCGGTTCGGTGAGTTCTTTCGAGGGCTCATCCTGATGGCGAACCGAACGCTTTGTTCTCTGGAAATGACTCACAGTCTTGTGGTCCAAAATCTGTCAATCCTGATGTGCCCGCCATCACGTAAATCGCAAAAAGGCACCTTACGTCTACCTGAGTACTCAAATTCGTCATCATCAAAGTCACGGATGTTTCTTTTCTTGTTCTTTTTAGGTTGCGTATCCCGAATTGGATGGGAGGGCGGGGCAAGTATAGGACAAACAAAGGGATTCGCTGGGTAAACCGCAGTTTGCTGTTGCGCAGACGTTTCTGGGTCGATCGGATAGTAGTGGCGAACCACATGATACCCAAGTCTCAACGGGTCTGGTACAGACATCCCCTTGAGTAGGTCGAACTTGGTTACTCGCTGCAGAGATGGCTTTGGGGTAAATATAAGCGCGTAACCAAAATCGAGAGTAAAGCAACTCAGAGCGAAACAAACAAGTGCAAACAGTGCCAACGGTTCGACTTACGTAGATTTACCCCCAAACAAGATGCGGCTAAGGACTGTTATGTAAAGAAAATTAGCAAGCAAGATGTATGAATAATCCTGTACTTTTCTTTGCACCTTTTTTTTAGTATTCCAATACACGGCCTTGGCTTTAGAAGAGCGCGAGTGTGCTTAAATGCCACTTGCAAATTGCAGCGTCAAGGTGTAAGCGTGCGAGAAAAGTGGTAGCACCCAACATTGTGAATAATGATGACTTACCATTTTTAGCTCAAGAGAACTAGGACCGATAGTAATGGGGTTGTGGATGGTACCGGATGGAATGATATGAGGGCTGAAGATGCTAGCTCAAGATTTTCGCTCAAGATGCTAAGCGTACGGAACCCCTGGCGAATCGGAGTCTGTGAAGAGAAAATGGTGTGGCACATGAACCTGAAAAATAAAAAGGTTCATACCAGAGTTTAACGGTGGAGAAGTTTCTGACCCCCCTCCCCCCCCCCCTTTGCCAGGAGACACAGAGAAAATAATGCATATTAGCAGGAATTATCATTTCAATCTTCAGATAAGTTGTAATCTGTATCATAGCAATTGTATAACCATTCAGATGACCAAAATCAGTGAAAATGACTCACTATTCAATGTGGACACTCCTTAGAATGTAAGATTTGAATAGGTGATTTAGACAGCTATGGGTGTCAGGATACCTATCATAATTGAAACTTGAACTTTGAAAGGCATATGGAGGTAGCTGACAGAAAACAATAATTTGTCCCTATTTGTCTCAGGTAGTGGTCTGAGTTTGAAACTCCTCATATGTTCAGATGCTATATATAGACAACCTGCATACCATGGGCCTTTGTAAAGTGAATAGAAAAAGGAGACAGATTCATGAGAAAGGGAATCTTGGTAAAAGGGAACATCTACAAAGAAAAGCATGTATGTCCTCTAAATCTTTAGAGTTGACCTTTAAGTGGCTTAGACTTGGTACTCTCCTTAACCAAGTCCAGAGCCTAGCTTTGATTGGCTAGGCTTATCTAATATTAGAGGTATAAATGATTTTTTGAATTAAAAATTGATAAGAAAGTGTAAATATTTTCAATAGTATCATAGGGCAGAAGATAGAGGATGGAAGGTGGACTGACAGACTGATGAAGAAGCAACCAGATGCTTAAGGGTGGGAAGTCCACTCGCAATGGTAACTAGGCGATAGTCATTGCTGGGTATTCACAGTCATGGGGACTTGGCTTCAACTTGTTGTTACAATGTTAAGGATTGATGTAATTGTAATAAACGTAATATCTCTCAAAGATAAACAATGGCAAGGTTCAGGACAGGGTACAGCTTCAACTTGTATGTTACACCCACCAGATCGCACTGGTCCCTAATTTCAGAATGGCAAGACAGAGAATTAGCTTAGTCGAAATCAAAGTCGATTATCTGACTGAGGTCTGAACTACTGAATATACAAGATCTTTATACTACTTTCAAATCTACTAGGAGTTGACTAGATTTCCTATAATAGATAAGAAAGCTGAGGATTGTGAAAAGCAAGAACGGAAATACTATGTCCCAAATATTGATCTCCTCCATGACATTGGGGGGTGATGTGTTACCCCGATTCCCAATGGAGTTGCCCTAAGGAACATAATAGCAGATCAGATATAAGAGACAGAGCGAAATTGCAAATAAATGAAAGTAGAGCAGAACATAAATGAAAGGATATTGTTATAGCCCATACCTCCAACAACCCCCACAACCACCCCTCCCTATTCCGAGACCTT
>QLPG01010394.1:0-10389 GCA_003314385.1 Gomphus sp. MG54 | reverse complement strand
CCACCATCATTTGGTGTAGGGGGTAATGCGCTGTTTGGGGATAACTGAGCTGATAGTGTGTTGTATTGCCGAAGTGAGTGAAAGAACAAGGTTATCGAGGTCATTTTGGATTGCGGGAACATCGGTGTATTGGGGTAATTTGGTATCGAGATAGCGGGTGAGTTTCTTCTTGAAGGATTCCCAGTCGGTGTTTCGAAAGTTTCTTTTTTCTGATGGGGCATGTGTTTGAAATGTCATATCTAATATAGTATGGATGGGTAGATGGTCAGCACAGGGGATGCGATCATTAAGGGACGTAGCGCAGGAGATAATTCGGTGGGCGAGTGCTGAGTCACAAAAGACTAGATCAATAGTTGACCATGTGAGATGGCTGTCGGATTGGTAGGTGTGCATTCCTGGTGGGAGCTGAAGTTCTAGGTGGTGTTGCGCTAGTAGTTGGAGCAGGAGGTCAGTGTTGCTGCGATGGCAGCGTCGCATTTGATTTGGACCAGACCAGAGGGGGTCGTGTTTGTTGAAGTCACCAGCCCATAGCATAGAAGAGTTAATAGAGGTGGGATGGTTGTAGAGCCAGGATTGGAGTTGTATGAGTGCTGAATCAGATTCTGGAGGATTGTATATATTATAGATATCCAGGGACATGTCGCTGAGGGTTAGAGTGATCGCTGTTATGTCTGATGATTGTATTTGTATCTGGCAAAACGTATCCGAAGTCAGTTTGGCAGAGATGAGTATGAGGGAGCGAGCTCAGGAGGCATCATTAGGGTCATGTATCGGATATATAGGGTACCAGTTTTTAGAAGCAATTGTAAGAGTTGAGTTGGGATAGATATATGGTTCTTGAAGTAGAAGAATGTCCCATATTGATGCATCTGTTGTATTGAGTAACGTTAGTATAATGTCTTTTGAGTACTTGCAGTTCTGTTGAAGTACGCGTAGTCGGTCTTGTGTGATATTTCTAGACATGGGGAGTGATGGGGGAGGTTGGTGGTATCTGATTGATCAGTGGTCCCTCTGGAGATCATGGGGGGTTGGAGAGGGGGCGTGTGCGTATGTCTCTGCATCCATTAGGGGTATAACTGATATCTGCAAAAGAAGAAGAGGTGTGAGCTTCAAATTTACCTGTGCTATACTCATCATGTCTTGCTTGCACTTCGAAGATGGTCTTTGCAGCAGGGCAGGACCGAATCCAACTTGCATGTTCACCTTTGCAATTGGCGCATCTGGGTTTGTCAGCTGTGCATTTGTGCCCCTTGGGGCAGGGTTGGGTATGCATGCAGGTATGGTCAGCTGTAAGGTGAGGCCCTGCACATCAGCTGCATTGTGCCTCCCTGGTGCACCCCACCACCTGATGTCCCCAGTCTTGACATCGGAAGCATTAGGGGGGCCTGGGGATGTAAATGCTTATATTACAGATGGATCCTTCTATGAGAAGCCCGTTTTCAATAGCATAGTTGGCATGGGTTTTGGTTTTGAAGCTGATGAGGAGCGGGCTGGTTTTGTTCTTTTCTCTTGCTTCAGGGCCATTGAGCCAGGTGGTGTTGGTGATGTAGGGTGAGTTGGTGCTGTGAGTAGAGGGTTCTGGATCTGGGTTGTCCTCTTCTAAAGTCTGTATCGCTTTGGAGATGTCGCCGCCTTCAGGCCATATATCTGTAGGTGCGTTGTGAGTGACTACTGCATAGGCTCGTTGTGAGTTAAAAAACCTATGACACGAAGCAGTGGTCAAAAGTAGGGAAGAATATCGGACAAGATTCACCCCAGCATGGCAAGAGAAGAAAATAGCATATAATCTGGCACAAAACAGATATACAACAGCACTTTGGAAAGCCAAGGCCGATCACTGGAAGACATGGCTCGAAAACATCGACACAAAAGACATCTGGACAGCAGGAAAATATGCAAAACACCCCCTTACAGATGGCGGTCACACTCGTATCCCCACCCTAATAAAAAAGGACCCTGATGGAAACATTCTGGAAGAAGTCAACATGGATGCCGAAAAAGCAGAAAAATTCAAAGAAATCTTCTTCCTGCCATGCCCGCTCAACCTTCCCCCCCTTTCAGATGACCAAACATCCCCTCCAGCCCCTCTCAAATTCATCATGCCTGACCAACATCAGCTAGACCGTCGCATCAAAAAACTCAAGCCATTCTCTGCACCCAGACCAGATGGCATCCCTAATGTCGTACTCAAACAATGCGTGGACCTGATAGTCCCAATACTTCATTGGTGTATCACGGCCATAATCAGAATCAAGTACTTTCCAAAGGCCTGGAGATCATGGAAGACTGTCGTTCTTCGAAAAATAGCTAGACCGGACTATACGATTCCCAAAGCATACAGACCCATCGCCCTATATAATACTATGGGGAAAGTCATATCCGGTGTGATTACTGACATCACAGTATATCTTACCATCCACCACAACCTGTTACCAACAGCGGAGACCTCTGCCTATGGGTCCTGCAGAACAAGCACAACCACCCCATTTCCAGACACTTCAGGCAAAACCAAACACTAGACCTCATTAGATGGGAATACACCTGGCCTGAACTTCAAAAAACCGTCAAGTCCTACGTCAAATCATGCATGACATGCATGTGGGCTAAATCGCAAAGACATCGGCCATACAGCCTCCTGAAACAGCTGCCAGTCCCTACATGACCATGGAACTCCATCTCGATGGACTTCATTGAAAAGCTACCCCCGTCAGCTGGTTTCAACTCCATCCTCGTCATTGTGGACTGACTCACTAAGCAGTCCATCTTCATCCCCACCCACGACACCATCACAGCCCCTATCCTGGCCAAATTATTTGTGCTCCACATGTTCTCCAAACATGGAGTGCTGTCACACGTCACTTCAGACCGCAGAACAGAGTTCATGTCCGCTTTCTTCAGGTCCCTGGGAAAGGCCTTGGATATGAAAATGCACTTCACCTCTGGTTACCATCCAGAGGGCAATGGCCAGACAGAGCAAATGAACCAAACCCTGGAGCAGTACCTCTGGGTATACTGCAGCTACCAGCAGGACAACTGGGCAGACCTCCTCCCAATCACAGAGTTTGCCTACAACAATGCCCCCAATTCCACGACCGGTATCTCTCCCTTCTTTGCCAATAAAGGATACCACCCGGACATCACTTTCCACCCCGAACGAGACCTGGCTTCCTCTAGGGCTCACGACTTCATGGTAAATCTAGACAAACTACACCAGGAACTCCACAAAAACATAGCTGCTGCCCAACAATGGTATGCTGCCTCCGCAGACCAACACTGTGCCCAAGCACCAGAAATCAAGATCAGAGATCAAGTCTTCCTCAAATCGGACAACATCCAGACCACAAGACCATCCTGGAAATTATATGAGAAATACCTAGGCCTCTATGAAGTCATAGCTCAGGTGGGACCAGTATCCTACACCCTCCGTCTCCCAAAAAACATGCGGTCGATCTACCCCATCTTCCACGTATCTATGCTAGAACTGTCAACCCCCAACTCCTTCCCCAGTTGAACGGTACCCCCTCAACCACCAGTCGAAATCGATGGGGAACCGGAAGACGAGATAGCAGAAATCCTGGATTCAAAGATCGACCGATGCCACAGCTGTCAACTCAGATACCTAGTTAGATGGGCAGGATACAAAGGAACGGAAGAAGAAACCTCTTGGCTTCCTGCAACAGAGTTGGCACACACTATGGAAGTAGTCTCTGACTTTCACCATGCATACCTGCTCAAACCGGGCCCATAGAGGCAAAAACACTACTGACCGGACATCATAACTTATCGAACAATAAAAGCCATTTTAATTATTCAAGCTAGATGCATACTAGAGGACAAGATCCTCAGACACTTCACTGTCATTGGGAACCATGAACCCCGCGAGTGACATGCCCAACCTAGGCTCCACCCAACCCTCAACTACCGACCACAAAAGGGATGAGAGATGCACGATCCATGCCATCTCCTCCAGACGGTTTTCCATCGACAATGCCAAAACGTCCAAGTGACCCCCAGCTGCCTCCATAGCACCTTGGGATTGGACCGCCTCCTTCCGGGCCCGGTACAGAAGAGCAACAAACATGGAATTCCAATCGAAAGCACCCAAGTCCTCTGACCCCAACAACAGTCCGCCAGGTGCATCATCGGATGCGGCCATGAGCCCCAGGTGTCGAACCTGCTGGGCCAACAGCCAGGTCTCAAGATTATTAAGGAAGGGCTCCCATTTGGAGTGACCACAGGAGATGCTTCTGGGAGGCTGAGGGATGGGGACTTGCCCAGGCTCTTACAAGAAGGAGAGGTTTTCTAAGAAAAGGAACGTCTGAGGGACCTGCTCACCAGAAGGGAAACCATCTCCAATAGCACAAGCCCGAAGGACCGCCAGTTCATCCTTGATACTTCTCAAATGCCATATGGCCCTTTCCAGGACTGCCCAGGAAACCACCGGGGACCCCCCATTCAGGAAAGATCAGGAGGAAACCTGGGAATTTTCCGTCCGCTGCAAACTTGTGTCATCCATTGAGGGAAAACATGCCAACCCTGGGGAACCCCCTTTTATAGACAAACAGATACCGGTGCCTACAAGCTACAAGGTGCCCATGAACACTCCCACGATCATATCTGCTTTAATCACCGCTTCAATGGACATAGGACCTTGAGGGCTCGGCCCTAAAGGGGGGATACTATTATGAACTGACTCAGACCACTCTCCAAAACGAACCCAACCAGAAAACCATGGTGTCTGACCCTGACATTTTCCACACTTCGGAAAACAAGGTTCCATATTTAGACAACCCTAAATGACATGTACCTCGCCCTTGTTTTAGACCCTTGTATTTTTCCCGTCCCCTTGTCCTTAGATAGTACAAGGACACACATGTATATAAACCACTAGTCGACTGGACTATTCGCCAGTATGAATATCGAATTAGTTCTGCATCATAGTTCTGATTCAGTTCCGGTAACTCTCCGACTTTCCGAAATTAGGGACAGATGATCGAGGAGGGTGCAACACATAAGTTAAAGCCAGTCCCTGTGACCTTGCACTACTCGAGTGACTAGTCGATCTATCTAAAACCACGAACAGTCTGAAGACCGGCGCACTCCTACCCTTCCGTCCCTCCGTCTGAACCGACCTCCGTAATCCAACACCCCAGAAACACAGAACTCTGAAGGACGTCAGGAATCCTCAAAGTAATTGTAGGACACTAGCTAAGCGCCGGATATGCGATCTTAACAAGGTGTTCATGATGGTCGTGATATGTGAAGATGAAGTGTGATCAAGTGTGGTAGTCAGAAAATACTGTTATGATGTAGAGAAAAGATGTAATCGTAATATATTTAATCTCCCAAAGGGGAGGCAATAGCGAGGTTCTGGATGGAGCTTGGCTTCAACGTTATGCGTTGCGCCCACTAGTGTTACAATGATGAGTGTTATGGCCCGTACTCCCACTAAACCCATACCAACCCCCACAACCACCCACACCTTTTCTGGGACTTTTCCAATTGCTCAAAGACCAAATAACTGATTTCTGGATTCCGATATATATTCCAAGGTTCCGTGTTTCCGAACCTCTGAAGACTCCAAAAATCAAGGTTCCGTTACGTTGATAACCGGCGCGCAGGACTATCGCGTACCTCACTCCCTTATTCTTCCTTATATTGACCCCTTGTACTCCCTTTCCCCCTTGTTTTATGACCGTCAAAGATAGTACAAGGATAGTCACATGTATATAGTCTTCCAGTTGACTAGACTGTTCGCTAGTACGAATATTGATTTAGTCTCCCACCAGTTTCCGATTCATTTCTGGTAAACTCCCGCCTCCTTTCCGAAATTAGGGACAGACGATCAAGGAGGGCGCAACACATAAGTTGAAGCCAAGTCCCTTCGACCTCGAACACCTCAGCGACCGGATTGAACCATTCCACGACCTACCCTGAGTTCCCAGCACCTCCGTCCCCTGTCCGTAGTCCGTCCGACTTCCATCTCAGTCCTCGGCCCCGTTACGGACCTCCACGCTAACCCAGGAACCCCCTTCGGAAGTGCTAGCTAAGCGCCTGACATACGGACTTAACAATGAGAAAGGATGTAATCGTAATATAATTAATCTCCCAAAGGTGAGGCAATGGCAAGGTTCTGAATAGGGCTTGGCTTCAAGGTTATGTGTTGTGCCCACTAGACCGCACGGTCCCCAATTTCATAAAGGCAAAGTAGACAGAAGTGAACAGAGGAACCTTAGTCAAAATCAAGATTGATTTTCTGACTGAAGACTGAACTATGAGTACAAGATCTTTTATACTACTTTCTAATCTACTAGGAGTCGAATAGATTCCTATAGTAGAATGAGAAATCCAAGGATCGTGAAAAGCGAGAAACAGGAATACTACATCCTAAATAATGATCTCCTCTGTGACATTGTGAGTGACATGTCACTCCGATTCCCAACGGAGTTACCCTATGGAATGTAATAGCAGATTGGATATAAAGGACTGAGCGGAATTGCAAACAGATGAAAATGAAATGAAATGTAATGAAAGATATTAAACGTAAATGAGGATGGAATGGAATAGCAAGCATATGGGATGTGACGTAAATGAGTGGAGTGAATTGACAAGAGCATGTGACACCAAGATGGATACACAAGGTGCATATAGTCTGTGGGCTGAGGGCGTTATGTTAAATAGTGAGCGAGAGTGGAGTTGGGCTGAGTGGGCTGAAATAAATAGTCGGGCTTGCTGGCATATGGTTCCTGACAACTAGACCACATGGTCCCCAATTTCATAAAGGCAAGACAGACAGAAGTGAACAGAGGAACCTTGGTCAAAATCAAGGTTGATTTTCTGACTGAAGACTGAACTATGAGTACAAGATCTTTTATACTACTTTCTAATCTACTAGGAGTCGAATAGATTCCTATAATAGAATGAGAAAGCCGAGGATCATGAAAAGCAAGAAACAGAAATACTACGTCCCAAATAATGATCTCCTCCGTGACATTGTGGAGTGATGTGTCACTCCGATTCCCAATGGAGTTACCCTAAGGATGTTATGGCCCATGCAGCCAAACAAACCCACATTAAACCCCACAATTACCCGTACCATTTCTGGGACCTTTCTGATTGCCCAAAGCCTGAATAACAGATTTCCGGAGGTCCGACATACATTCCAAGGTTCCACAATTCCGAACCTCCGAAGACTCCGAAGTCAAAGTTCCGTTACTTTGATAACCGATGCACAGGACCATCGCGTACCTCACTCCCTTGTTTTCTCCTTTATATTGACCCCTTGGACTCTCCTTCTCCTTGTTTTATGACCAGCAAAAGATAGTACAAGGATAGTCACATGTATATAGTCTCCCAGTCAACTGGACTATTCGCCAGTACAAATATCGACTTAATTTGCGTCGTAGTTTCCAATTAGTTTCTGGTAAACTTTCCGATTTTCCGAAATTAGGGACAGACGATTGAGGAGGGTGCAACACATAAGTTGAAGCCAAGTCCCTGCGACCTCAAACCACTCATACCACCCTATACCATGAACAGTCCCAAGACCCCCGGCATTCCCGACTTCCATCCTCTCCGATTCCAATCCCGACTCCAATCCCGATCCCGATTCTCACCCCCTTTTTCGGAATACGAACTTTCCCCTTGGAACCCTATCGGAACCCCCTGAAACCCTTCCGGAAGTCTCTAGCTAAGCACCAACACACGAACTCAACAGTATATTCGTACTCACACTCCTGATTGTCATTAAGCATGAGACCCATCACACATTCACAAGCCATGCAGACAATCACTCAGGCATCTGCCCACTGCACATCCATCCCCTGAGAACTGCCCGGCCCTGGACCAAGTTTTCAGATGCCTCAGACCCAAGCTCATCCCCCAGAGCCTTCCTCCGACTCCAGATTTTCGGACACAGACCAACACCTGCATTTGAACTTGACCAACCCGTTCCTCGTGAACCACCCCCTGGTGATTCAACAATCATTGCCATCGGATATGCAGTCCAGCTCAGGACCATCCACAGCAGTGCCGTCAGACTCATCAGCACCCCCCTACGCACCACCACCTTTCGCACCCCCGCCCGTGGCACCACCACTTGTTGCACCACCCGCCATACCCCCATTCGCTGCACCACCCCCCATCGCCCAACCCCATGTTGCACCACCCGCTGCAGCACCACCACCTCCTGTACAACCGGGAGAGGCCCCCGCCTTAGGACCCAACATTGTGCCCAATCTCACTCAGGCCCTTGTTATGCTGGCAAGTAACTTAGCCAGCCCCAGAAGATCAGCTCCCTGCACCACCAAGGTTTGGGATCCAGATACCTTCGATGGATCCAATTCAAGAAAACTACAAGCCTTCCTAGTGCAATGTAGGCTGAACTTCCATGACCGCCTTGATGCCTTTGACACTGAGAGCACCAAGGTAACCTATGTACTGTCATACCTAACCAGTACCGCCCTGGACTGGTTCGAACCAGCCCTTTCCGCCCCTGATGACCCAGACTGGCTCCATGACTATGAGGAGTTCATGAACGAACTCAAAAACAACTTTGGCCCCCACGACCCAGAAGGAGAGGCCGAAGCAGACCTCGAGACCCTCCGCATGTGCGATAATCAGCGCATCACGAAATATGTAGTCGAATTCAATTGACTAGCCACCCGCGTCCACTGGGGTGACCCTGCACTTTGTCGCCAGTTCTACAACGGACTCCCCAGCAGAATCAAGGATGAGATCTCTAGAGTAGGAAAGCCCCATTCCCTGCTCCAACTCTGTCTCCTGTCCCAATCCATCGATGCCTACTACTGGGAGCGACAATTGGAAATCGCCAGAGAACCCCCCTCCACCCGGAACTTCGACCGCCCCTACGACAGAGGGAGGACCCCCGTGACCACATATTCGGCCCCTAACATGGGCAATAAGACGGCCAATGTAGGCCAACCTGCGACCCCGTCCAGTGGCAGCAGGACTACCACAGATCTTTCGTCCAGATTAGGAAAAGACGGAAAACTTATGCTACAAGAATGGCAACGCCACTTCGAACAAAACCTCTGCCTCTTCTGCGGCAGATTGGGCCACCCAGCCAAGGAATGCCCAAGATCCACCACCACAGTCACCAAAGGGCATGCAGCCTCCGTGATGGAAGAGGTTGAAGAAGAGTCTGAGACGTCGGACGCTTTGGAAACCAAGGAATAAGAAGTTAGGCCCCCGACTCTGGCACTAGTGGTTCGCATTGAACACCAACTATGCCTACAGACGTAAAACAAAACAATGCATCCAACCTTTTCAGGAATATGACCTCCCATGACCAATCATCGAAAAGATTTTGACCCCTATGCAGAAACACTCCGACCCTCCGAACTCCAAAACCGACCCTCCGAACCCGACCCTCCGAACTCCAAAACCGACCCTCCGAACTCCAAAACCGACCCTCCGAACTCCAAAACCGACCCTCCGAACTCCAAAACCGACCCTCCGAACTCCAAAACCGACCCTCCTGAACACCCATGACCATCCGTCGATAAGTTTCGACCATGACCCTCTGAAAATCCATCAGATTCTAGTTACCGGACACCACACGCTCACCCACCGCAATCCAACGATCGATAGGGTATTGAGTACTACTTTGTTTAGCCTACGTCCGAACCGATTCTTGGCAATATGGAGCCAGCAGTCTTCACTCCGCAATCAATATGACCCTCTGAAAACTCCACTCAGGAAGAACCCTGATCCTCGCAGAATTCTGTACCATCCCTTAGACTAATAGTACCATATAGATTCTCTAGAACTGGACCCTTTCTTGTTAGAGTATTAATACAAGCTAAAACTAATCAACAATTTCAACTGAGACTCAAGCCTTGCAGGACATTCCCCAAATCCCAACGACACTACCTCCATCCAAGCAACAATCTGGTAGAATGAATGCTATGATCTCCATGACTACCGCGAACATCACACCATGACCCCGTCCACGTAGTCGAACGAATGAGGAAACATCCACCAGAAGGAGGAAAATCAACCGGAGAACAACCCATCAATTGGGAAACACCGACAGCTCCCCTCCAGGAAAAACCACCTTGATGCCTTCTACAATCACACTCACAACCCAATAATACAAAATCCATTTATTATCAACATGGAACACCCAGGCCTTGGTCAGAACCAACCCAACCAAAAACTCAAACTGTTCCAACTTGGACCAGCCCTAGAGGCTCCACCCCCTAAACCCCTTAGGACCATCCAATGGACCCCTCACACCAAGCATCCACATTCTGTGACCGAGTCACTCAACAGACTCGCCCGAGACTCCCCCAGTCTCCAAAGGACGATGTCAGGAGCCGGATTCTGACAGACTTCGGTACTGCCGAAGGGTGTTGTCGAAAAGGT
>QLPG01010391.1:0-11410 GCA_003314385.1 Gomphus sp. MG54 | reverse complement strand
GAAAATATAAGTGAAAATTGTCATGTTGACCCGAGCTCTAATTATGTACACTCATGAATCCCCGGCCACATGCATTTTTCTACCGCTCAACAGTTCAGCTCTGATCTCATTAATCATGTGCGATAGGTGGTTTAACTCTGATTGGCATCAAGAACGATATATTTTGGGAAATTTGCTGCACTTGTCAAATAACCCTGGAAGGAACAGGTGTGATTCGAGACAGCGTGGTTTCTCCGTCATGTGTAGGGATCTGTGACCAACGCGCTTGGGCATATCGTTTGGTTAAGTCCCCAGCATCAAAAAATAAAAAAAATGTTGAGCGCATACCAGATTACGCTAGACCGGGACTCAGAGTTGGTCGGAGTTGATCCAGTTTATTTATCACATGGCAACCAGGGTTGACCGATATCAAGTTACCTGGATCGTGTCAGGAACTTGGAGTTGATCCGAACCACCTCACGTGAAGCACATGATCAGGGTCGCGCCACCCATTTGATCAAGATTACCGTTGTTGGTTGTGGACCGCTTCTATAACGTGACACTTAGGCACGCGTCGCCGATGGGTGCGATTGCCCATATCAGATTATGAGTGACAAGATCAGATTGGAACATACTGACGGCTTCTATATTACTTCACGATCAGGGTCGTATCACTGATTCAGTATGATTACCGATGATATCCATACCGCACTTGCCGATCAGGGTCGCATTATTGATGACCGATGATGTCTATAGGGCACCTGGTGATCAGGTCCCATCATGTATTAAGTATGATTGCCGATGATGTCTATCTGGTACCTGACGATCAGGTCCCATCATGGATTAGGTATAATTGTCGTTGGGGTCTCTCTGGTGCCTGACGATCAGGTCCAAATCATGGATTAAGTATAATTGCCGATGGTGTCTATCTGGTACCTGACGATCAGGTCCCATCATGGATTAAGTATAATTGCCGTTGATACTGTCCCTAGCGATCAGGTCCCATCACACAGTGACTTCAATGGCCGCTGATGCTTATATTGTACTTGGCGATCAGGTTCCATCACGCATCGACTTAATTGCCGCTGATGTTTCTGTGGTACTGCCGAACAAATTGTGACCCACAACCCCACACCGTGACCAAACCCGTGACCGACACACAACCAAACCGTGACCGACAACCAAACCGTGACCGACAACCAGACCGTGACCGACAACCAAACTGTTAGAACCAGGCATTATTGAGTCATTTATATATACATTCTCCACCAAAACTCCAATATCTCCTCCAACCATTCCCAGATCAGGACGCAACTTCATATTGAAGTCATATACATCATGAGGAACCTACGATAATATTCCCATGATTTTAGGAGCGGGTTTTACCCCACACTCTCTACCCGGCCCCATACCTACCCCAAGGGCCGGCTCACCTCATCTGGACTCGTTGGGAAGGGGATACACTGGCATGTGGATTTCTATTCAGTCTATTCTCTATTCTATTCTATTTCCAACTTCCCCCCTGTGAAGTTTTTGTCTATATCATTATCACCGCATATATGCGGGTGTACCGCGCGCACGGCCGCATTAGGCCGGCTTCTAAACTTCACTCCGTGAAGTTTTTGTCTTACTAATCATCTTCTACTTTGTATAAATACAAGAGATATTTAGAGTAGTACAATAACCAAAACAAAGCAATCATAATTCCATCGTTGCTCCCCATTACACTACCCATTAGGCTACAACTATAAAATCCACTCGCTCGCGCTGAACCGGAAGGTTAAGCGCCGAGCGCAGTTTCCTATTTAGGACCAGAGCACCAACCACTCGTCGTACAGCAAGGCCGGGTCACAGTTGGGTTTCCAACTATATAATATTATCCCCCATCACTACATATTATATTTACTTCGTGGGGGAACCACAAGTCGTTAAACCGACGCTTTGGCGCCCAGGCCGGATTCCCGGTACGGCGCCTAAGCAGAGAGTAAACCCGGGACTCACCTCCCAGTAGAATTGCCTTAGAGCAATAATTTCCCTAGTGATAAATACAGAGTCAATCACAGTAAATCACTAGGAGTATTTCCCTCATTCTCCCACCGACTCTCCGATATTAAAGCGTGGGAAAACCCCAGGAAACCCTATCTGCCAGACCCATCTACAGATTAAGAGTCTCACACATTAATCATCAGATTAAAAGTCTCAGGTTAATCTACAGATTAAAAGTCTCAGATTAATCTACACAAACCTTTACCGGATCGGGTCGGGATGTGTTCATAGCTTCAATGCGATACTTGGCACTCAGCATCGCCCCACCAATGGGGCGAGATTCCTGATAACAGATTAGATCAGATTGAGATGTTGCTTAATCCGATACGTCATTTTAAGATTACCAATATGAGATCGGGGTCTGGTCGGATGGAGAGCTCGTCTGGATTTTCTTTAGCCTGTTGAAACCAAAGGGCCATCCCTCGTACCTCCTACCATCCTCCCTCACTTACCCTCACTCAGCATCTCCAGCCCCGACCCTCACATGCCGCAACATGCACGTATCGGATTCACGGTATATATATACGCACGCGCGTACATCCCCACTCGCGTCTATTCCAAACGCGTCACAGGTGACACGTGTCACTGATGATGCGATGCACGCGCCTTTGAGTAGGGCCGTGCATAGACAGATCCACTATATAACAAACATGTATTTATTATCAAAATTTAATCACAAATTTCCACTTTTCCTCCCCATTTCTGTCCTATATTTAGAATCAGTAAATTATAGCCAACATTAACCAAGAGATTAAAAGTCTCATAATCTCTCTAAGTTCAAACCAGTTATTGTTAACTATACTTTACTTGATTTCTATTTTCACACTAGGGAGTTTTTTCACATAGATCAAATAAAAAATAAAGATAAAAATCATTATATTCCAAACAACCTCACACTCCTACAAGGCGTATTACTACCGACCTAACTATGTCTAACTACTCCACAAACATCTCTGAAACCCACACAACCAAAGCCAAGCGGTACACCTGGTTGATCAATTCTGCGAGCCACAGTCATACATGCAAAGATCTGGAATTGTTCACCTCTATTGACAGGGATCATATATCAGGCACAGTGAAGATCATTATCATATCAGACGAACTCACCAGAATACCAGATACGAAGATCACCTTCCAGAATGTTGAGTACACGCCAAATCGGAAATGGAATACCCTGTCAGTACCATGCATGTTGAGCGGGAATGCAACAATAGCATACACAAATGATGGCATCACACTATCAAAGAACGGATCAGCGTTTTCACAGAGTTCAGCCGAAGGATCAACTTACTCATTCACAGCATTATCGGCACACCCACGCGAAAGACATTATCCACGTACCATTATCCCACTGCCAGAACAATATTACGCAGCTGTATCAACGAGCCCAGTCGTAACAGAGCCAAAGAGCTTACTGAAGAAGGGGAGAGTGGAAAGAACAGAGGAGGAGTGGGCAGACCACAAGCGGAAGTGGATAGAGCAGTTCGAGGAGCCAGAGGAGAAAGATGAAAAAGTTGAGGGGAATTTTAGGGAAGAAATGGAGAGAAGCATCTGTGCAGGGGTGGACGAGAGGAAGCAGAACATGTACCTGTTGCCAGAGAAGCATACGGACGTAGAGGCAGAGACCGACGACACAACACGAGATCCAGGCACAGACATTTTCCCTGTGAAGCCTGACACACCACCAGAACGCCCGTCGAGAAGGCCGGACGAGGATACCGCGCCTACCCAGAACCGGACCTCAGATACCGACGCAGCTAGAGAAGCCCCAAAACCACATTACATTGCGGTACACACGAGCCCAGCGGCACGGGAACCAAAGAGCGTACCCGAGCAGGAGAGAGAGAGATGGGAGACCGGAGTGGAACAGCAGAAGAGAGAAGAAGAGAGAGCGGAAATGGAGAAGAAAGAAAGGGAAGAAATTGAGGAGGAAGAAGGAAGTTTTGTGGAGGAGATGGAAAAAAGAGTCAGTGAAAACTCGAAGGAGAAGAGCGTGACAACTTACCCATCGCTAAACAAACAACCCATGGCACTACCGGCGATGACCCACGGAACGAAAGCCACTGCTGCGCCGCCACTTAATCCACCGGCACAGGACCAGACCGCCAAGCCACCGGCCACCGCATCAGCAAAGTCGAAACACGAAGAGCCAGATGATGCACCTTCGAATGAACCGGCGCAGACCGGGCGCGACTCGCCACACATGGCAGGAGTCGGGCCGTCAAGTTATCTGGTCGTACGTCCCATGCAAAAAGAGTGGCCATTGGTCGCCGCACAGAGACGAACAAGGGACGAGGGGCCGTGTGTCGTCGAGTCAACACAAACAGGGCATGGATCACCGCATGCCACGAACAATGACGGGATCGATAACGCGACCATTGATGTCGCCGCATCGTTGGCAACGACACATGAGGTGACAGCAGACAGCACGCGAAAAGGGGGGCCGTTAAACGCCGCGTCGGCGCAAAAAAGACATGGAGCAATGAAGAGCAAAATGCTGCCTACCGAGGAGGGTTTTATGAAAGAGACAGAAGGGAGAGTCAGCGAGAATTCGGAACAGAGGAATAAAACACCTCACCAGCCAGCCACGAGCGCAGAACCGACGCGGACGAGTCAGGGGCTGCCACGTACCGTAAAAGACCAGCCAACACACGAACAGCGGCGGCAGACATATCGCGATTTGTCGCGTGCAGCGGACGGCGATCCGTTGAAGCTGCCGATCACCGCACCGGCGCAAACAGGAGAGATCAAAGGAGGTTCGACAGAGGAAGCGGAAGGCAGTGTCAGTGAGGATTCAAAAGAGACAAGGGAGATAACATACCAGTCATTAAACGGACCCACCGATGAGGAACCGTGGAGACAGGCTGTCGCAGATCCAGCACAGGCCACGAAAAATAGCGTAATGTCGAGGAAGTGGTTCGCGGACCCGGAGAACATCCATGTCGAGCTCAAACGCATCGAGAGCCCACTTTTGTCGTACGGCCAGAGAATCCCCAGCCATAGCTTCAGCAATTCGCCGTCACCGCCATCGAACGAGACGATGGCAGATGAGATGCAACATCCGGATATGCGTCACGTGACGCAGTCACACACACATAGGGATGCGACGCCAACATTGTTTCATGCGTCACCCACATTGGCAGACACGGCCGCCGTCTCACATCCGTTCGCTGCGAGCAACACTCACCGTACCCCCATTCAACTCGCGCACCTCAAACGAAACTGTGGTCGGCCCACATCCCCGTGTTGAACACACACGCGTTCAAGGGGCGCACACTACATTTAAAGGGGCATACTCCATGTTTAAAGGGGCGTACTCCACGCTTAAAGGGGTGCACACACACACGTTCAAGGGGCGTGAGCACACTACATTTCAAGGGGCGTAAACCACATCTAAAAGGGAAGTACATCATGCTTAAAGGGGCGCATGACACTCACATTCTTCACCCGCCGACCTAGTTGACTCATACATCAGGCTTCCTCATCATACTGCCATATATTCCCAGACCCTGTCAAATCCTCATTGCATGGAGTTGGCAGGGTCTGAAGGGGCGTGTTGAAACCAAAGGGCCATCCCTCATACCTCCTACCATCCTCCCTCACTTACCCTCACTCAGCATCTCCAGCCCCGACCCTCACGTGCCGCAACATGCACGTATCGGATTCACGGTATATATATATGCACGCGCGTACATCCCCACTCGCATCTATTCCAAATGCGTCACAGGTGACATGCGTCACTGATGATGCGATGCACGCGCCTTTGAGTAGGGCCATGCATAGACAGATCCACTATATGACAAACATGTATTTATTATCAAAATTTAATCACAAATTTCCACTTTTCCTCCCCATTTCTGTCCTATATTTAGAATCAGTAAATTATAGCCAACATTAACCAAGATAGCCTACGCTGTGCATCGTTTATTGTTGATAATCTATCACGCTGATTAGGGTACCGTCAACACTTTAGTAAACACGTAGGGGCATGCAATTTTAACTCAGGCTGTACAGTGCCCCGACAATTTTCCCAAGCTTGATATCTTTGTGATCAGATTATGTTAGAGTTGTTGAAATATCAGTGGCGCTGATCAGGTACGCACCATTAACAATTGTTTGGCTTGAGGGAAAGGAGTAGCTTGTTGCAAACCGATGAGGAATTACAAAGAGAGTGTCACTAAACTGACACGGCAAACAATCCTGAGTACCGGTAGAATTGCTTCAACAAGACTAGGCACGAGTTGATCAGTAAGCAAAAGATATGCCATGTGAACTCTGTATTGTTTATCGTTTATTCTGGATGGAGAGCATTGCCCCACAACAGTGCAAAATTACACATATCAGGTTGGGCTAGACTTACTCCCACCTAATCTAACATCGGTATTCTTGCTCCATCAATGGCGTAATCTTGTTCTGCAAGCAACTTCTAGGAGCCGTACGGCATGTTGGATCAATTCCTACTCACTCCTACCCCTATCTGGTCTAACCCAATTTGATATCAGTATTCTTACTGTATGGGTCGAGAAACCTTGATCACCAAGTGATATGTAGCATCCATATGGGGTCTCGGATCAATGTCTACATACTCTGAGACTGGTTCAGTTCAACCTAATTTGATATAGGTGATCTTAGCGCAACCCTGATGGCTAAATGATATGTACCCGAGCCTAATCTAGTCTGTTTCCCACGATCCGGGAAACCAGGACTCCAAATGTAGCCTTGTTCTCGTATCCGGGAAGCATTTGACTGATTTCAGAACCGAGTCTCCAGAACAACATTTGAGATGTTTGTCAAATAAACAAAGTTTGACCCTCCAGCAACCTGAAAAAAAGAATTGTGTCTGGGAATTGTGGCCATCAGGCATCTGTGGGGAGTTATAGCGTCCTGTAAAACCCTGACCCGAGTGATCCAGAATAATCAATAAAAAAACTCACTCCGAGGCTTAACCCAAACTGTTCTCCCTGCATCTTGCTCCAACATGGGCCACAACCCCGATCAAAATCAGTCCGCAATTGCTCCCTCGGGCATGATGGATGATACAAAATAAACGACTAAAAGTGTTCCTTCAGTGACATTGTCGGTGGGGTTCCTGGATATCGTGTATCAGGCGGCATATTCATTGCCTGATCGCCTTGAGGCAATTCCGAGCCCAATCATGTCCAATCTAATCTTGCTTATATCTGATCAGCTGGATAGGGAATATACAATAGTTAATGTTCCATGTGGGATTAGAGTGCCTTGTTATCGCCTAGCGGATCAACCTGGAGCCTGATGTTTAGTGTGATCTCGGGTATTGTGCACGATCGGTGTTGCAACCCTGTTTGACATGGTATA
This sequence comes from Gomphus sp. MG54, assembly GCA_003314385.1. Lineage (NCBI taxonomy): Eukaryota > Fungi > Basidiomycota > Agaricomycetes > Gomphales > Gomphaceae > Gomphus > Gomphus sp. MG54. Next base: position 4,051 of record QLPG01010391.1, on the reverse strand, counting down.
CAATAAACAATAGCAATGTAACGTTCATGTGGTGTCGGCATGGAATATTCTGTAGCGTTATGCATCAGATCTGTCTGCTCCTGGCCTGAAAGATCAGATCTTGGCGTTGGAACACGACTCATCTCTGGGTCCTACGACGACACAGTTCGTATCTGGGACATCATCACCGGTGAACAATCGAATTCATTTACAGAATTCACTTCCATCGCATTCCCGGACGGAAGCCGAGTAACTCACATCTTCCCAGGTACATTTCAACTCGTGGCTTCAGGGGTGCATCTGTTGAAAGGCAAGCTTCAATGCGCAGGTTCAACCTAAGATGAGTTCAGAGGCGAGTCTAAATTAGATAGAATGTAAATACCTAAGACGAGTTCAGAGGCGAGTCTGAAGAGTCGTCGTACATCGAGTAAGGTACTTATACTAAATAACGCTATTGTCTGTATGTATGTGGAAAACAATAATAACTACAATGGTGTGGAACAAAACAATGTGGGACAAAGGAATGTGGTACAAAGGAGTTATTATGCTAATGTGGCTCAAGCGTCAACGCTTTTACAATACTCCCCCGCGATTGAGACATCGATAATCCCAAACTTCCGTCTGAGAAACGAGTGTCGGTCTCAAGGCAAAGACTTCGTCAGTAGATCAGCGACATTATCTTTAGTGGGTATAGCTGAGATATTGATGATCCCTTGCTGAAAGAGATCACGTATGTAGTGAAATTTGATGTCGATATGTTTTGTCCGTTTGTGAAAAACATTGTTGGTGGCAATGGCCTGGGCTCCTTGTGAATTAGAGTAAAGCTCGACCGGCAAATCAATGTCAAAGTCGAGTTGTTGTAAGAGCGATACTGTCCATTTTGCGTGTTTTGTGCACTCGCAGAGTGCCATGTATTCGGCTTCGGTGGACGATAGAGCCACCGTACATTGTTTCTGGGTGGCCCAGGCAATGGATCCTCCAGCGAGGATGAATGTGTAGCCTGTGGTCGAACGGCGGGTGTCAGCGTCTGAGGCCCAATCAGAGTCGCTGTATCCAATTAACTCGGTAGAGTCATTGGTTCCATATGTCAGTGTGTAATCTCGTGTACTTGAAAGATAACGGAGTACGTGCTGAGCGGCACTGAGGTGCACTTGAGTTGGTTTTGAGCCAAAGTGTGACAGGCGATTGACTGCGAAGCAAATGTCGGGTCGCGAACCCAACATCGCGTACATTAGGGACCCAACGATTTGTTGGTAACGTGAGGTGAGACTGGCATCCGAGTCTTCCTCAGGGTTTGCGATGAGTTGTGTCCCCGTAGACAATGGGGTGTATGTTGGTCGGCACTGTGACATGTCGAAACGCGTGATAATGCGTTGGATGTAGTGTGATTGGTCGATTGCGAGAGTTTTTGTTGAACGGTCGTGCGTGATGTGTAGGCCAAGGAAGTGTTTTATCTCCCCTAGATCAGTTATTTCGTAACATTTGGCTATTGCTACTTTGAGATCCTGAATCGCGTTCAGAATGCCGAAAAGAGCGATGTCGTCGACGTAGACCAGCATGATGAGTGGGTCCCCCCCGTTGTGACGTTTGATAAAGATCAATACATCACTAGAAATGTTTTTCTGGAATCCGAGTCCCTCCAGTGTGTTGTTCAGGTGCGCGTGCCATTGGCGACCTGCCTGCTTCAGACCGTATAAGGCTTTTCTGAGGCGACACACCTTTCCTTCCTGTCCATTTATCGTGAATCCCTTCGGTTGATCCATATATATTTCCTCGTCCAAGATTCCATTGAGATACGCTGACTTGATATCGATGTGGTGAATATCCCAGTCCAGCTGTGTTGCGAGTGCAAGTAGTAATCTCAAGGAGTCGAGTCTTGCAACGGGAGCGAAGGTTTCTTCATAGTCGATGCCAGCGGTTTGTGAAAAACCCTTGGCGACGAGACGTGCGCGGTGACGGGCAATGTTCCCCTGGGTGTCGCGCTTTGTCACATATACCCACTTACACTTTATAGCCTTGTGATCCTTTGGTAGGTCTCATAATTCCCAAGTCTCGTTATTAATGAGACACTTCATTTCCTCAGTCATGGCATCTTGCCATTTGTCTGCATCGGGGGTGGTGATTGCGTATTCATACGATGCCGGGTCGCCTGTCGATGTCACATGTACGGCTGCAAGGTAAGACTCAATAGAGTCGTTCCAGATGGCTAATGTAGATGTGAATCTGTTTGTCATGTCAGGGCTTGCGTTGTCTGGCTGTGGTACAATGACACATTGTTGGATACGTTTCGACTGGCGTATGGGTCTTTTGGCAGATGCAGATGGTGCAGGATGGGGAATGTGGATAGGCGGCTGTGCTGGTACTGCTGGTGGTGGTTGACCGGGCAGATCAGGTGGACCAGGTGGCGCTGGTGGTAGTGAGTGCTCGTCTTTGTCGTCGCTCTCTGGTAGAGCTAGTTTGACTAGTGCGGGTGGCGATGATGGTGGGAGTGATGGAGCGGATGTGGGTTGAGGTGGGAGCTTTGGGGTAGGTTTGAGAGGATAGATAGACTCCTCGAAAACGACGTCAGTAGATATGATAGTTTTCATAAACGATGGATGCCACAGTTTATACCCCTTTGTAGCATTATCATATCCTACGAACACGAGCTTCTGTGACGTGGGATCATATTTTGTTCGATGTGTCGTTATGTGGGCATAAGCTAGACATCCGAAGACTCGGAGATAAGAGAGGTCTGGTTTTTGTCCTGTCAGCAATTCATGTGGGGAAATGTTCAGTGTAATGCGAGATGGGGCTCGGTTTCGAACGTGTGCTGCAGTTCCAACTGCAAATTCCCAAAAACCTTGTGATATACCTGCACCATACATCATTGCTCAGGCCGCTTCAGCAATAGTTCTGTTTGCTCGTTCAGCGATGCCGTTCTGTTGTGGCGTGTGCAGTGTTGTAAGTTCATGGTGTATTCCTTGCTCCTTGAGGTATGTGCTAAACTCATTTGAAAGGAACTCTCCCCCACGATCAGTGCGTATGGCTCTGAGCGTTTTGTCATAATAGGTACGAACGAGCGCATGGAATAATTTGAAACTGTTGAAGGTGTCACCTTTCGTTTGCAAAAAATATATCCATTTGTAGCATGTGTAATTGTCCACTAATATGAAATGGTAGTAGTTTCCTTGAATAGAGCGTGTTTTCATCGGCCCAGCAAGGTCCATGTGAATAAGGGCGAAAGGTTCAGTACGACGGTTGGTTGAGGATGTGAATTTTCGTCGAGTGGATTTGCCCAGCAGGCATCCTTCACATGTTGCTAGAGATCTCTTGGAGTCAGTGTCAATTTCTGTATTCAGGTTTTTCAGTGAGGACCATGAGAGATGGCCGAGTCTTGCATGTAAGATTTCAAGTAGAACTGGAGCGTAGACTTTAGATACTGATAGAGCATTGGCTCGTAGCGAGAGCCAGTAGTGTTGTCCGTTAACGTGACCTTCTGCAAAGATAGTTCCATTCTTGGATATTGTAGCTTTTGCGTTTGAAAAGGTTGTTGAGAAACCCTTTTTATCAATTTTTAGTACCGAGAAGAACCTGCCTCCAATCTCTGGGGAATGGAGGACATCATGGAGGGTGATCTTCTGTTCTTCTCCGTTGACTCGAGCGATTCCAGTGACCGTGCCAATGCCTATGTATGAGACATATGTAGTTTTGTCAGCAAAGTAAGCCTTGCGTGGTGTAGTGAGTGACCGATACTCTGAGAAATCAGATAGGTCGTGGGTGATATGATCTGTGCAGCCAGAGTCCATCATCCACTTATTTTCACTCGCAATATAAAAGCAAACGGCATTGTTGGAGGCAACAGTGGTGGATACAAGGGTACTTGTAGGAAGCGAGTCAGAATTGTCTGTCGCAGAGACAGTGCTCACAGATGGCTTCGGTTCATTATCTTTTTTCTCCTTTTTTCCCTTTTTTCCTTTTCCTCCTTTTCGCTCAGATTGCGCTTCCTCTCACAAAAGGCCACGTGCTTTGCAACGGCAATCATTTTCCCAGTGCCCCTTTCCTCCACAATAGTTACATACATCCTTCTTTT
>QLPG01010388.1:0-12760 GCA_003314385.1 Gomphus sp. MG54 | reverse complement strand
GTTGTTTGCTTTCCGAGGAGCACGCCATTGACTGGTTTATGTGGGTGTTTGGCTGCGTGGAATATAATTTTGAGGTATGCCTGGTGAGAGAGCGTATAGGTCGTCATTTGATCGAATGTGATTTTTCCCTGTGAAAATTTTACATAAGCACGTCGGGTCGCGAACACTGGGGGTGGAAACTAATCATTCTGCTTATATAATGAGACTAGCTGCCAAGGTGGCTTTGCGACAAAGGGGGTTGGCCCTGCGGCCACCTATGCAAGAGGGTTGGTGTTGGAGGTGGCGACATGGCAGTGTGACAAACCGTGTCACCCTGGTATTGTTTTTTCTACAAGTAATTATTCACCGATTATAGTTTTTGCACAGTCACAAAAACTGTTCCTCTTTTGTTTCCTTGTTATAAATACTTTATTGTTATAAACAGTACATAAGTAGCTATATTGACAACTGTCTTCCTTCAGTCATTTGACACACAAACACTGAGGTGAGAGTCGAGACATTTAGTTAGCTTACAAGTCTTTCCATTTTGCTCACTTATCTAGTAGACATTTGCTACTAGGTAAAATATATATAGTCGTTTGACACACACAAACACTGAGACATTTGCTACTAGTCTTTTAATTTTTACAGGTTATTGGGCCCTGCTGCTCCCTACTTCAAAAAGTACTCACCCTGATGTCCACTGCATTCACCACCACTGACCTCCTCCCCTCCTCAGTCCCAAAGCTCATGCCATCTGGCTTGAACTGGACCACATTTGCCATGCGTTTCCAGGATGCCATTGAGGCAAAAGGCTTATGGGGATATTTTGATGGCACAGCTACTTGTTCGCCGACTCTTTTGTTTTCCCTCCTTTTGTTTCCCTATTAAATATATTCCATTGTTATAAAGTAGTATATAGTAGCTACATCCATTCCCATCTTCCTCAGTTGTTTGATGATTCAAACGCTGAGGTAAGATATCTAACTAGCTCTTTAGTATTTGTTTTTCTTACCTATACGCTCCTGTAGATTGTCGTATAGGTAAATTATATACAGTGTTGTTTGACGATTCAAACGCTGAGATTGTCATATAGTCTCTTAATTCTAACAGGTTATGGGCCCTGCTCCCTACTTCAAATAGTACTCACCCTGATGTCCACTGCATTCACCACCACCGACCTCCTCCCCTCCTCAGTCCCAAAGCTCATGCCATCTGGCTTGAACTGGACTGCGTTCGCCATGCGTTTCCAGGATGCCATTGAGGCAAAAGGCTTATGGGGATATTTTGATGGCACAGCTACTTGTCCCGTTCTCAGCACACCTCCTAAGCTGGATGAGGAGCTTGCACTTACCCAGTGGATTAGGGAGGACCGTTCTGCAAAGGCGCTCCTCACGCATCGCATCCCTGACTCAACCCTGATTCGAATTCATGGGAAGACGTCCCTGAAAGACCGATGGGACCTCATCATGAAAGAATTCTCTTCGAAAGGTGCTTTCGCACAAGCGGACTTGTGTACCCAATTCATGAAGTCCAAGTGCCCTGACAAAGGCAATGTGCGTAAATTCCTGGATGAGTTACACATCAAGAAGGAGGAGCTGGCCACTTACGGTGTTGATGAAAAAGACTACCGTTCCACCATCATCAAATCTCTTCCGCCTCACCTCTCTGCTTTCGCTTCAAACCTCCTTGCTGGTGCAAGATTATACAGCTCCACTAAAACTATCGACCCCGATGAGCTGATCGCGCTGGTTTCCAAAGAATATGAGCATGATGTAGCACAGAGGTTGCGCCGTACTGGTGGCAACATGTCAAAAGGAAATGACAAAGACAAAGCAATGTCTGTCTTACCTAAATGGAAAAGCAAACGCCCTGAACGAATGCCACATGGTGCATGCTGGAACTGCGGTGACAAAGGACACTATAAAGACAAGTGTCCCAAGCCTGCCAAGACGTCAGCAAACAAAAGTGGATCCCAGAACAGTAGCGGCACTGCAAACATTGCTGTTGCATCAGACCTTGAATCTGATATGGCCTTCATGGCAGACGAATTTTTTGATTCAGACTTGAATGCTGAAAATACTAGAGATGGCGAAGGAGACTGGTTTTCTGAAGTCAGTGACGATCAAGACAGTGAATACGAGATGGAGCAGTCACCTGAAACTGACGAGAGCGATGGATTTTCGCTTGCCAGTGGTAACTCGGACCACCTTGATGCTGATCTGAATGACACACATGCAGTATGCGTCGAAGTTGAAGAAACGCTGGGAAGCTCACCTTGCGTTGAGGTTTATGACTCAGGGTGCACTACGCACATTACTCCTTACCGGGATGCAGTTCAAAACTACCTCAAGATAACTCCAAGAGCATTCCAAGCTGCAAATAAGCAAAGCTTCAGAGCAGTTGGAATGGGTGAAATGACAGTTGACGTACCAAATAATGTTGACGTCTCCAAACTAAGACTCACCGAAGTCTTGTATTCACCTGAAGTCAGCTACACCCTTGTATCGGTTGGACGGCTTGATGATGCAGGTTTTGACGTGACTTTTGCTGATGGCAAATGCACCATACACGAGCGAAATGGCAAACTGGTTCGCACTATCCCCAAATCAGGACATGGCCTCTATCGTGTTTCGCATAAGTCTGAGACAGCAAATATAGCTGCAGACGTACTCACTTTGGATCAATTCCACCGTCGAATGGGCCATATCTCCCCTGAAACGGCAAGGAGATTAGTAGCTAAAGGCTTTGTAACAGGAGTTAAACTAGAAAACTCACCAACAGGTCCCCTTTTCTGTGAGTCATGCGTATACACAAAGGCCACTCGCAAGCCTGTTCCCAAAGCAAGTGAAGGCACCCGTGCTACCAAATTTGGTGAAAAAGTCCACAGCGATCTGTGGGGACCTGCTCCTGTTGCGACGAAGGGTGGAAAGCGATATTATATCACTTTCACTGATGATATGTCAAGACTAACTCACCTGTATTTGTTGCACACCAAAAATGAGGCCTTTGGTGCATACAAGGAGTACGAGATATGGTGTAATGTGCAGCTTGATGCTGTCATAAAGACGCTGCATTTGGACTGCGGCGACAAATACCTTGGAAAAGATTTCATTTCACATCTCAAATCCAAGGGTACTACACAGCAACTCACCGTACATGACACGCCACAGCACAACGGAGTGGCTGAATGCCGCAACCGTACTATTGTCGAACGTATTCGTGCACTCTTGCATGCCAGCGGATTACCAAGATTCCTGTGGGGTGAAGCAGCACGTCATGTGGTGTGGCTTATGAACCGCACCTTAACCAGGGCTGTAGATGATAAAACTCCTTTTGAGGCTGCCTTTGGAAAGAAACCGGACCTGAATCATGTTCGAGAATGGGGCGAAAAGGTATGGGTACGCACCGAAACTGGTGACAAATTAGGTGGTCGCGTCACAGAGGGCCGTTGGTTAGGCATTGATGAACGAAGCAAGGGATTCCGCATCTACTGGCCTGACAAGCAGACAGTAACAGTAGAACGAAATGTTTACCTAAACAACAACCCATCAGCTTCTTGTCTCGAGGGGGAGGATTGGGAGCTTATCGAAACGAAAACTGACGTACCCCCCATTGCTCCCACTCCATCTGTGCCGAATGTTGACATCACTGATCCCCCACATACTGGCACCAAAAATGTCAGCTTGCCTAAATCTGAACCTGAGGATACACCTGTCAAAAGAGTGCGCAAGCCTAGTCAGCGCATCCGTGACATTCTAGATGGACATGGGACTTCATCTTACCGATCATCTGACCCCATCATTGCTCCTGGAATCCAGCTCCCCACCGCTATAGATCAAGAAGTAATCCTTGGGGGAGAAGGATCAGCAGACTGGATAATGTTAGCTGAAGGATTAGATGAATACGCACTGGTGGCCGAAACAAGTGAAGCTGAAGCTATTGAGCCCCGGTCTCTGACTGAGGCAAGACGCCGTCCTGACTGGGAACTATGGGAAAAGGGCATATTTGAAGAGTTAGCATTACTAAAGGAGGCTGGAACTTGGGAACTTACCGTACCACCAAAAGATGCAAACATTGTTGGTTCCAAATGGGTTTTCTGCGCAAAGAAGGATGCAGCGGGAAATGTCATCCGCTACAAAGCCCGCCTTGTTGCACAAGGCTTCTCCCAGGTCCCCGGTGTTGACTACTTTGACACCTTTGCCCCTGTTGCCAAGCTTGCCTCAATTCGAACTGTACTTGCATTGGCTGCTGCAAAAGACATGGAAATTCATCAGATTGATATCAAAGGCACATACTTAAACAGAGAACTCACCGATCAAGAGATGATCTATATGGCACAGCCCCCTGGTTATCATGCACCAGACTCCACTGGACAAGTGTGTCACCTTCAAAAAACGCTGTATGGACTGAAACAGTCTGGGAGGCATTGGTATCAGAAACTTGTTGAAATAATGACAAAACACTTAGCTTTCTCACAATATGACGTCAACCAAGCTGTGTTTTTCCGACGAAATGATCAAGGTTCCATGATCATCCTTGTTCATGTTGATGACTGCACCATTGCAGCCTCCTCCACATGGCTTGTTGGTCATTTCAAAGCTAAAACATTGGAACATGTTGAAATTACTAACCTCGGCGAGCTACATTGGTTGTTAGGCATAGAAATAAGACGCAATAGAGAACAATGTACCATCCATTTCTCCTAGTGATCTTATATCGCCTCGATTCTCCGACGCTTCAATTTGAACGAGCTGAAGCCATTGTCGACCCCTATGCAACCAGGACTATTGCTTTCTATGGGTCAGACACCAAAAACCACGCAAGAATGGGCACTAATGCATGACATACCGTATCAAGAAGCCATCGGATCCTTGATGTACGCTGCATTGGGAACATGGCCTGACATAGCGTTCGCAGTTCAGTCATTATCGCAATTTTCAACAAAATTTGGCCCCACACACTGGAATGCTGTCAAGAGAGTTTTCAGTTATTTAAAGGGCACAATAGAACTTTGGTTGACTTACGGGCACACTCAAACTGAGCTAATCGGATACGCAGACGCAGATGGCAGCACAGCTGAGGACAGGCACGCTGTTTCAGGATATGCCTACATTGTCAATGGAGGAGCTGTGTCTTGGAGCGCAAAGCGTCAGTCAATAATATCGCTCTCTACAACAGAAAGCAAGTACGTAGCTGCTGCCCACGCTGCAAAGGAAGCGCTTTGGCTTCGCTCTCTGATTGAGCAAGTTTTCGATATGAAGCTTTCGCCAACAACCATGTTCTCTGACAATCAGTCGGCCATCGCGCTTGCTAAAGACCATCAGTATCATGCTCGAATGAAACACATAGACATACGTTACCATTTTATATGATGGATCGTCGAGAAGGGCGCCGTTTGTCTGGTTTACTGTCCAACGGAGGATATGGTGGCGGACACTCTTACCAAGGCACTACCATCGGCGAAGGTAAAGCATTTCGCAGTAGAGCTGGGGCTGTCCACGGTTTGAGGGGGAGTGTTGGAGTTGGCGACATGGCAGTGTGACAAACCGTGTCACCCCGGTATCGTTATTGTTCGCCGACTCTTTTGTTTTCCCTCCTTTTGTTTCCCTATTAAATATATTCCATTGTTATAAAGTAGTATATAGTAGCTACATCCATTCCCATCTTCCTCAGTTGTTTGACGATTCAAATGCTGAGGTAAGATATCTAACTAGCTCTTTAGTATTTGTTTTTCTTACCTATACGCTCCTGTAGATTGTCGTATAGGTAAATTATATACAGTGTTGTTTGACGATTCAAACGCTGAGATTGTCGTATAGTCTCTTAATTCTAACAGAAAGACCAGTGGGACCTCATCACAAAAGAGTTCTCTTTGAAGGGTGCTTTCGCACAAGCAGACTTGCATACCCAATTCATGGAGTCCAAGTGCCCTGACAAAGGAAATGTGTGCAAATTCCTGGATGAGTTACATGTAAAGAAGGAAGAGCTGGCCACTTACGGTGTTGTCATTGTTGAAAAAGACTACTGTTCCACCATCATCAAATCTCTAGTGCCTCACCTCTCTGCTTTTGCTTCAAACCTCCTTGCTGGTGCAAGATTGTTCAACTCCACAAAAACTATCGACTCCGATGAGCTGATCTCACTAGTTTCCAAAGAATATGAGTGTCATGTAGCACAGAGGTTGTGCCATACTGGTGGCAACATGTCAAAAGGAAATGACAAAGACAAAGCAATGTCTGTCTTACCTAAAGAGAAAAGCAAATTCCCTGAACAAATGCCATTCAGTGCATGCTGGAACTGCAGTGACAAAGGGTACTATAAAGACAAGTGTCCCAAACCTGCCAAGATGTCAGCAAACAAAAGTGGATCCCAGAACAATAGTGGCACTGCAAACATTGCTGTTGCATCTGACCTTGAATCTGATATAGCCTTCATGGCAGACAAACTCTTTGATTCAGACTTGAATGCTGAAAGTACTGGAGATTGCAAAGGAGACTGGTTTTCTGAAATCAGTGACAATCAAGACAGCAAATACAAGATGGAGCAGTCACCTGAAACTGACAAGAGCAATGGATTTTTGCTTGCCAGTGGTACCTTGAACCACCTCAATGCTGATCTCAATGACACACTTGCAGTATGCATCAAAGTCGAAGTAATGCTGGGAAGCTCACCTTGCATTGAAGTCTATGACTCAGGGTGCACTATGCACATCACTCCTTACTGGGATGCAGTTCAAAACTACATCAAGATAACTCCAAGATCATTCCAAGCTACAAATAAGCAAAGCTTTAGAGCAGTTGGAATGGGTGAAATGACAATTGACATATCAAATAATGTCGATGTCCAAACTAAGGCTCACCGAAGTCTTATACTCACCTGAAGTCAGCTACAACCTTGTATCAGTTGGATGGCTTGATGACACAGGGTTCGACGTGACTTTTGCTGATGGCAAATGCACCATATGTGAGAGAAATGGCAAGTTGGTTGGTACAATCCCCAAATCAGGATGTGGCCTCTACAGAGTTTCACATGAGTCTGAGATGGCAAATATAGCTGCAGACGTACTGACCTTGGATTAATTCTACCGTCAGATGGGCCATATCTCACCTGAAACAGCTAGGAGATTAGTGGCTAAAGGTTTTGTGACAGGAGTTAAACTTAAAGACTCACCATTGGGTCTGTTCTTCTGAAAGTCTTGCGTATATGCAAAGGCTACTCACAAGCCTGTTCCTAAAGTGATCGAAGGCACCCATGCTGCCAAATTTGGCGAAAATGTTCACAGTGATCTGTGGGGACCTGCACCAGTTTCCACAAAAGGAGGAAAACAATACTACATCACCTTTACTGACAACATGTCCAGGCTAACCCACTTGTACCTGTTGCACACCAAGGACAAGGCTTTTGGCATATACAAGGAGTATGAAGTGTGATGTAATGTACAGCTTGATACTGTCATAAAGATACTTCACTTGGACCATGGTGGCAAATACCTAGGAAAAGAGTTCATATCATACTTAAAGTCTACAGGAACTGTACAGCAACTCACCGTTCATGATACACCTCAGCAGAACAGAGTGGCTGAATAATGCAACCATACTATCGTTGAATGCATATATACTTTGTTGCATGCTAGCAGGCTACCAAGGTTCCTGTGGGGTGAAGCAGTGTGCGATATGGTGTGGCTTATGAATTGTACCTCAACCAAGGCTGTAGACAATAAAACACCTTTCAAGGCCACTTTTGGAAAGAAACTGGACCTACAACATGTGGTGTGGGTATGCACCAAAACTGGTGATAAGGTAGGTGGTCGTATTACAGAGGGCTGCTGGTTAGGGATTGATGAACAGAGCAAAGGGTTCCAGATCTACTGGCCTAACAAGCAGACAGTAACAGTCGAATGAAATGTTTACCTAAACAACAACCCGTTAGCTTCTCATCTCAAGGGAGAGGATTGGGAGTTTATCAAAACAAAAACAGACATACCCTCCATTGCTCCCACTCCATCTGTGCCGATTGTTGAACCCTCACATACTGGCACTAAAGCTATCAGTCTGCCTGAATCTGAACCTGAAGATGCACCTGTCAAACAAGTGTGCAAGCCTAGTCAGCATATCCATGACATTTTAGAAGGACATAGAACTTCATCTTACTGATCATCTGACCCCATCATTGCTCCTGGAATCCAGCTCCCCACCACCTTAGATAAAGATGTAATTCATGAGAGAGAGGGATCAGCTGATTGGATGATGATAGCAGAAATATACACTAGTTTCTGAAATGAGCAAAGTTGAGGCTATTGAGCCTAGATCCCTGAATGAAGCAAAATGCTGCCCTGACTGGGAACTATGGGAGAAGGGAATATTTGAAGAGTTAGCACAACTCAAGGAAGCTGGAACTTGAGAACTCACTGTACCACCAGAGGATGCAGACATTGTCGGCTCCAAATGGGTTTTCCATGCAAAGAAGGATGCAGCAGGAAATGTCGTCCACTACAAGGCCTGTCTCATTGTGCAAGGCTTCTCCCAAGTCCCAGGTGTTGACTACTTTGATACCTTTGCCCCTGTTCCCAAGCTTGCCTCATTCCATACTGTAATCACATTGGCTGCTGCAAAGGATATGGAGATTCATCAGATTGATATAAAAGGTGCATACTGTCAAGTGCACGTACCGAGTGTCTGGTAATTTGGCAGCACCAACCCAGTAAATCAAACTATGTCCATGCCCAAGTGTCCAAGCCACATACAAGTTACTTGGTATGCTGGTTTTGGCTTGGCACATCTACCATCCACATTCCTTGCCCCTATCTCTCATTTACCTTACCTCAATCACTATCCATTAATCCCATCACACCTACTCCTCATCCTTAGATCTGCCTTACCTCAGGACTTCCTGTCCTTGTTTTATCCTTGGCCACAACCATTGTTTTATAGTCGGGCACTCCCTATTGTCTTATCCTTGGCCACATTCATATTATTCTATCTTTTATTGTTCTATCCCCATTTACATTCCTTTATTCTAATTTTACTCATTTGGACAATACCCACATGCTTTGTATACCTTATTGTCCCACATTCCTTATTCCACATGTTGCTTCTTAAACCTATATAAGTAGGGCATGCATGTACATATTTCCTCATTCTGGGTATCAACTAGGCTTAGGCCCTTCTACCTTCTCCTCCTCTGTTAAGTCCTCTACTTGGGCTGGCATCATCGGTATCCTCCCAAGTACCCTGTCTGTTGCAAATCAGTAGCATGCACAGAAGAGTAGGGTGCAATGCACGAGTACGTTGAAGCCAAAGCCACTACTTCCAGCCTGTAGGACTTGGCCATTTCCGTCCGACATCTCAGCATTCCTGAGGCTTGACAGTTTCCAAGGCCTGACAGTATACCCAGAATCAAACTACTTCCCATGCCTTACTTACAATCATGACCTCATGAAATAATAGCAGCAACAAAAACATGTCAAAGAACGAGGACAGTAAACAATTCCAGTCCAATCAACCCAAGTACACCAAAATCCTCAGCAAAGATGGCAAGCTCCTCCCAATTGAATGACAGAGATGTATAGTCAACAACCTGTGCCTTTTTTGTGCCACAAAAAAAATCACAAAATCACCGGGTGCCCCAAAGCAACCAAAACCTATGCAACTACCACTCCTGACTCCATCCCCCAGGCAACTGATACCCCAGATGCTAAAGCTGAAGATTCAGCAATGGCGACCGAGAACTAGGTTGCCATCCGTTGGCCTCTAAGCACACCGAGAGTTATGTTGACTCAGCAGATGCCAGTAATGAGGCTCAGATCAATGCTGCTATGTCTTCTTATTTTTTCATTTTTTTAATTCCTTCTGTCATTCTGATTTGGGTACCGAATGCCCTCAGCAAACCACCTTGCATGCTTGACCATGTCAGCATCTGTTCACAGCCACCCCTTCATTTTTCTTTACAAATCTTGATCCAGTACTGCTAATTCATTCATTACTGAATATATAGACATGCCTACTAGATCTTCCATCTGGACAACTTCTGTCCACCCATCCATCAGTCACATCACTAGATCCATCAGTCGGCAATATTTGGTCACAACTCACTCACCTACTATAATCCATTGATTAACAGGGTATTGGGCAGTATTACATTCCATCAAGCCACTAACACTTTTATAGATGCATCCCGATGGCCTCGGTCTAGTCAGCACTTGCCACTGTTCCAAAAGCCTCACCCAGGATCCTGTTCCATCACTGGAAGCTCTGCCAATAGCTCTAGTCAATACAACTGCCTCGTACATGCTTGTATACCAGAATAGCTGGAAGGTTTTAGCTGGGACCTTGTCAAGCCTGCGATACCAAGCTCAAGTTCACTTGGTAGTACCGACCGATAAACCCTTACCGTTTAATCCCATGCCAGTGACAAATCATTCCTCACTAGTATGTGGTCTCGGCTTGGTACATTTGGCTCATCATTTGGTTCACTGTCCTCATCTCACCCCCTCTACTCATTGTCATTCATTCATTCCCCTTCCTTCCTTGTAACTGATCCCCTTTGGGACATTTACTATTCACCTATTATTCAGTCATGGCCCTATTGTTTTATATTCGGTCATTTTCCATTGTTCTATTTTCACTCACTCTTTTGTTCTTGGTCATACTTCATTGTTCTATTGTTGTCCACATTCCTTGTTCTATTCTTGATCATTGTGGACAATACCTCCACATGATTCTTCATACCTTATTGTTTTCCATTCCTTGTGCCACTCTGTTCCACATCTCACTTATTAACCTATATAAGTAGCCAATGTATGTAGATGGTTCTTTGTTCTGGGAATCAACTAGGTTTACACCTCCTTGTCCTCCCTTCTCCTGTCTAAAGTCTTTTACCTGGGCCGATACTCTTGGCATTCTCCCAGGTATCTCTTCTGTCCTAAATCAGTGGCATGTATGGAAAGTAGGGTGCAACGCACAAGCACATTGAAGCCAAGCCACTATGACCGGCCTGCAGGACTTGGCCACTCCTATCTGACACCTCAGCATTCCCAAAGCCTGTCAGACCTCTCGGTCAGTGGTGCCATTTGGCATGTTTCGCCAAGGTCTCTTTCCATCCATCCCCATCCGTTCTTGTTCATTCAATCCATATATGCGCATCATATGCCCTTACGACTCTTTTTCATTCTTCTTGGCTAGAGGCCGACACCTTTAGTAGATGGTGGGATGTCTACCTAGAAGGAGGGATGGTGACTAGCTAGATATACTTCGAACTATGCAATCTCCCCTCCCAAAGACATCTCTCTCCCAAAAAACCCCTCCATTCACTCATGTCCACTCTCCATCCCATCCCTCACTTCCTCCCTTCCCTCAGTCTCACACCTACATTATCCTGAATTCCTTCCATAATCATCCCGACACTCTACTCACGACCTTATGATTACTCCCACTGCCGAATATGTCCCCTCATTCCACCATCAACCTCTCCTCCCTCCCAGTTACCACAGCCGGGAAGGCTAAACATCCCGGCCTGCCCGACTTCCTTTTTCCCCTCATATACTTTTTACTTTTATTTTTCCTTTCGGTCAAAAAAAAATCCATTTATTAAAGTAGAGACTACTTCAAGTCTCGTCTACATTCCCCATATCCTCATCTTCCTCCCTCTGCTTTCCTTTCTCTTTACCCCCCTCCATATCCATCTGAGTATCCCCATCATTTTTCAACTCATCCTCCTCCTGTCCCCAATCTCCTGCATCCTCAGGACCTCTCAGATACCTCTCCACCATGAGCAGTAGGATCCTAATCATTCTATCCCCATCAGGAATGCCTCCAGCAGCTCCACTACCTGCCTTCCTCCCATTGGCTTGGCCTGCAGGACTTGGACCATGAGTGTCCTCCTGCTTGGCTGTATAGTGCAGGCCTGCTTTGGCCTCTTCTGCAGTGGCTCCTCCACTTCCTCATCCTCCTCCTCTGTCTTCTCCTCCCCAATCTCTGACTCAATCTCCTCACAACTCTTGACTTTCCATTTCCAAGAGGCTGCCAAGGAGCATCCCACCTTCTGCACATTGCACTGACCACATGTGGCCCCTATCCTCAGTACCTCACAGTTATCCCAACATCCCTTGCACATCTTGCAAGGTAGACATAGAGATGGCGACCACTCCCAGGTCAGCTGGTCTTTGCAAAACAAGTCAGAAATAAATGCAGGAGTAGCCAATTACTACTTACCTGGGCTGCTCTTGGCCTCTCACTCTTTCCCCACCCTCTCTTACTTGGCCTTTTACTGGGCCTTACCTCCATACTCCTACCCCTCTTCCATACTGGAACCCTTGGCACCCCCGAGACTTTGGGAGTCCTTGCATCATCTGCACCCTGTTTTTGGGTTGTCATCTCCAGGTCTAGGATATGTTCTAGGGATCCCCAAACACTTGTCTGCTCTGGGACCTGTACCCCCATCCAAGCGACCATCTCTTCCTGTTGACACTCTACCTGACGTCCCAACCCCTCATCTGTTTCCCGGTTGCCCACAGCCCTAGTCTGTTCAGCTGTGCCACTAACAGTCTGCTTGGTTATTTCTATTGCAACCTTCTTGGCCACTTCCTTTGCAGCCGCCTCTGCTTCCCTCTCTTTGGCCAACTTGATCATCGCCTTTGCTTTGACCACTGCTTCTTCTTCCTCTTTCCGTTTCTTCTCAGCTCTCTCTTCCTCCACCTTCTTTGCCTTGGCATCGGCTTTTGCCACTGTCAGGAGCCGGATTCTGACGGACTTCGGTACTGCCGAAGGGTGTTGTCGAAAAG
>QLPG01010383.1:0-10054 GCA_003314385.1 Gomphus sp. MG54 | reverse complement strand
AAATTTGGACTGACCCTTGTACATTAATCCAAACAGTATATAAGGAGGGTAAAAAGTTGGTATAATTACTTGACCATCTGATCACATTGACACCACTGTCTAAACACTACTTAACCAGTCTTAAGGCCTTGAAATAAGAGTCTAGTGGTTTCTCTTTGATCTCACTATTTTTCTTTTATTTCTAACTCTGAGTTGTACAGTTACTTATTCACCATTTTCTGGCTCCAACCTCTTGTCTTGACTTGGTGGTCATTATCACCCATTTGCAAACTTCTGAAACTACTCAGTGACTTGGGATTCTGCTCCAAAGGTGAGTGCACTGGTACAACTCTTTGTTATTCTACCTGTTTTTGTACCTGCTTTCATACTCTGGATGGTGGATTATTCTTGCATCATTGTTAAGTACATGTTACTGAGCATCGGTTCACTCAGTTGTACCAGCTGAATGCTAAACATTTAATTCCACACACAGGTGACCAAGTCATTTTCAGTTTACTTAGTACGTCAGTCTCAGCTCAGTACATTCATCATTCACATTTTCCTTTATTCATCTTCTATTATTCCCACCCCATTATTCTTTTATGCCCTGTTCTGTTATCTCTTGGGATACTCCTATTTGTCAAGTACATGTACCAAGATTCTGGTAATTCAGCAGTGTCAACCAAGCAGTCAGACTACATCCAGGTACAAGTGCCCATGCTACATGCAAGTCACTTGGTATGCCGGTCTTGGCTTAGCACATCCACCATCCACATTCCTTGCCCCCATCCCTCATCCACTCTACACCATTCACCTTCTATTAATCCTACCCCGTCCACTCCTTATTCCTTGACCCACCTTACCTCGGGACATCCTATCCTTGTTTTATCCTCAGCTACAACCCTATTGTTTTATAGTCAGGCACTCCCTATTGTCCTATCCTTGGCCACATTTCTATTATTCTATTTCTATTATCCCATCCCTGTTTACATTCCTTGATTCTAATTTTACTTGTTGTGGACAAAATCCCCACATGCTCTGCATACCTTATTGTTCCACATTCCTTATTCTACATGTCACTTCTTAACCTATATAAGTAGGACATGCATGTACATACTTCCTCATTCTGGGTATTGACTAGGCTTAGGCCCCTTACCTCCTCTCTCCTCTGTAAAGTCCTCTACTTGGGCCGACACTGTCAAGTCCATGTACCAAGACCCATCTGCCGGCAGTACCGACCAAGCAACCATCCTATATCCATGACCAAGTGTCCACGCTGCATTGTCAAGTACACGTACCGAGGCTCTGGTAACTCGGTAGTACCGACTAAAATACTCCATTAGTAACCAAGTACGAACCACTCGATGAGTTGTTCTTGGCTAGATGCACATATCGGTCACATTCCTCATTCCCATCCCATGCCTACTCCTCACCCCTCGGTCCACCTCACCTCGGGACTTCCTGCCCTTGTGTTATCCTTAGATACAGCCCTTGTTTTATAATCAGGCATTTCCTATTGTCCTATCCTTGGGCACGTCCTATTATTCTGTCCTTTATTGTTCTATCCCCGCTTTGCATTCCTTGTTCTAATTTTATTCATTTGTGGACAATGACCACATGCTCTGCATACCTTATTGTCCCACATTCCTTATTCCACATGTCACTTCTTAACCTATATAAGTAGGACATGCATGTACATATTTCCTCATTCTGGGTATCGACTAGGCTTAGGCCCTTCTACCTTCTTCTCTTCTGTTAAGTCCTCGACTCGGGCCAGCATCATCAGCACCCCCCTGAGTATCTGTCTGTTGCAAATACAGTGGCATGCACGGCAAGTAGGGTGCAACGCACAAGCACGTTGAAGCCAATGCCACTACTCTTGGCCTGCAGGACTTGGCCATAGTCCGCCCAACCTTTCGCCAACACCCCTTGGCAGTACCGAAGTCCATTAGTAACCGAAGCTTGACAGGCACTTTCAGCACTCCCCAAGTACCTCCTCTGTCCCAAATTGGTGGCATGCATGGCAAGTAGGGCACAACACATGAGTACGTTGAAGCCAAAGCCACTACTTCCAGCCTGCAGGACTTGGCCATTACCTGCCTGCATCTTTGGCATTACCAAAGCTTGACACTATTGTTTGATTTTTGGTCACATTCCTATTGTTTTATGTTCCATTATATTCTATTGTTCTATTTTCAATTATGTCCATTGTTTAATTTTTGGTTATGCTTCCACATGCTTTCCATACCTTATCCCCCTTTGCATACCTTACACTACCCTGTTCCACACCTTCCACCTCCAGTTCTTACACTATATAAAGTAGCATATGCATGTGAATAATTCCTTTTGCAACCCCCAGTCCTTCTGTTCTTAAGTCTTTACTCAGGCCAACACCCTCGACAACCTCCCAAGTTACTCTTCCTTCTGAAATCAGTGGCTACATGAAAAGTAGGGTGAAATGCACAAGTACGTTGAAGCCAGCCACATCTGTTTGGTCTATTGGACTTGGCCAATATCCCACCAGCATCATGAGGTCGGTACTTTTGCATTAGTACACAGCCCACACAACCTTGGCACTTTTGGTGCTTAACAATCATGTGGTCTGCCCTTTTATTAGAGACCCACTGAACTGTTTAACCTCCCATGTTGGAACTATGATTTATGAGAGAAATTGAAAGAACAATTTCTCTCACTCATTCAATAAAATAGATGCATATGGCTTATAGTTTATCTGAATTTGTGACATCGTGTTGTGGATACCACTTCTAGATTGGGCCTGTTGCAATTGCATGCAGCACTTGAAGCCACTTCTGGTTTATCCTTGTGGTTCCACAACTCTGAGCTTATTGACCCTCACATTCGACTTAATCGCAGCTGCAATTCTGCCCTCCAAACAAAATGCACAAAAGTGTCAATAAACTTGGAGTTTAAGTTTTTGAATGAAATTATGGGCATGGGAAAGATCCCATACAATTGGTAATTCCAATTAGAGAATCCTTAAAGCAAAATGTGCATACTTAGTTCAAATAGACATTATCTGGAGAGACGTGAATATCGGTTTTTAAATGGGAGACATTTTGGTATTCAAGGAAAGAAAACATGGTTGTACATTCGAACACCTGATCGAACAGGGTCAGAAGGAGTAAGGTACTCATCGTGAGAACCCGTGTTGGAAATATTAGGAAATTGCGGTGTGTCTTACCTTATAAAGGGCACAAACACGATCTCAAAAGCCTCACAAATGCATATGTTTCATTCCATTTAAGCTACTCATTGGAAGATAATACAACTTTGCGGTGTCTTTACATGGCAACCAACTGAAATCCTTAACAGCGGATCTGATCTCCCATGAATGTCTCACTATAAAGCATTCCACCATAGGCCCAGACCATGTCCAGATTTTACCAGGCCAAGGTTCCATTCATGCTGGCGTGATCCAGCCCTTTAGGAAAGGTAAAATCCAGACACGGCCGAGCTGCAAGCAGAAGCGAAGCGACATCAAAAGAATTCAGATCCTAGTTAGGATTTCAGATCATTGCGCTGATGTAAAGGTTTGAACTTATCTTCTATACATGTGCTTCTTACAACCAGTCAAGCCTTTCAGTCACCATTCGGTACTTTCCCACCGGAGAGTCTGTATAGGAAGCTTGAGGGGTTCAGTGGCCATCCGCATCTATAAGAGACATGCGAGACATAACTTTTGAAAACGGAAGCAGACGGCTAAGGGGTCCCCCCCATAGTGACAAAGTGGAGCTGGACGGAGATGCAGCAGGAACGGTAGGAAAGTGCCAGAGACCAAACGTTATTCACGCTTCTTCATCTGATGGCCTGTGTGCGAAACGTGAGGACACCAGTCAGCGTCAGATAAAAAATGGGAAAGAGAATTAACTTTTAATAATCGAAGCAGACCGTCGGAGGGCGGAATCAAAGGGGGGACACCACCTGATTGGGTTTCGACATTCGCGCTTGCCCGTGCTACAGCCCGTGTATAAAATATAAGCGATGATACGGGTAAGAATAAACTTTCAAAGACCGAAGCAGAACGTCGACAAGTCCGGTGGTGAAGAAGTGAAGAAAAGCTGGAACGTTTGGTGAGAAGATAAGTCATCGTCACATAATGAATACGTGCAAGAATTGACATAAAAAAAAAAACTAAATCAAAAGACGAAACCAGGGGACGATGGATCGGCCGGTGACGAAGAAAGCGAGCGTAAAGAGAACCTGTGGGAAATAGTAGGAGGTCAATGACCGTTGGTGTGGAAAGGATGGGTGCGAGATTTACCAGTCAACAACAGTAGAACAAGCAAAGTGTAGAGCTGGAATAAATCGACTATCGATAGACTCAACTAAGATATTGGGGAACGTTTAGTACACGTCAAGCTAGTGGCGAGGGCAGTAATGAGTTCGGCTGGAGGCGTGAGGGTTAACACATCGGTTCTGCGCCAAGATAAAGAGAAAACATAGGACAGTTTTGCTGGATGGGACGAGGGGGGACGAACAAAAGAACCTAGCAGAAACAAAGAAATCAGATAGCTCGACGAAGATGTTGGAAAACGTTAAACACTTGGGCGCAAATAATGTTGGTGGCCATGGGCAGTAATGAGTGGAAGCAACGTAGCTACAAGCCTGAGCGGGCGTGTCAGTATCAGAAGTGCTGCAAAAAAATATAGAGAAAACATATCTTGGTGGGTTAGGTAAGAACAAATAGACTAGTGAGAAACAGGAATGAATTTTTCAGGGACCGCACGACGATGTTAAGGAATGGGCAACACACTTGAGGGGGAGGGGAGTCCTGTGACAAGAATATCGAGCCGTCTTGGCTGAAGTAGTCAGTTGCTGGACCAACATGGAAAAAGGCCTTCAGTTAACCTGAGTGCAAGCACGGCGATCAAAAAGATTCTAGCAATTGCAAATAATCAGTAGGGATCGTTGAGGAAAGCAAGGGCACCATGTCAAGTGTGTGATCGCAAGAAGGATGGACGGCCCCGCCAGTTGAATGGTCAAGCTAAGCAGGAAGGAGAACCCTAGAGAAGCGATTGTTGCGCATCGCTCTCCCGCGATGACATGGCGACGCTAGCCAGGCTCAAGTGATCCCAGTGGATTGTGATGACATCGCACCAATGAGTAAGTCGAAGCGCGCAACCTTTCGTCGAACCCCAAGAAGAGCATCAAGCAGATGGAAACAAGTCTGTTGACAGCTTAGACTGAGAGGAGGACGAGTGTCAATACCAAAAGGTGGTGAGCCGAGCATAAAGAGAGCTGATTTGTACACTTACAGAGTAAGGACGAATAAAGAGCCTAGGATGCAAATCGCATCCCTCCAAGAACCAATGTGGCCACGAGCTTGGAGAAGACATGGAGCAAGAGCCGCGAAGCCTAAGCCAGCTGAGAAGACGAAAACGAATGAAAAGATAAATAAAAACCGCCTTATAGAAGAACGGATATGTGAGTGGATGGACCGAGAATTAAAAGGACATTCAACTCAGGTGGGGAAAAACAAGGGTGAAGATGAGGCCGGTGTCAAGTATTGAAAACAAAGGTTGAAGCGAAAGAGAAAGCCAAGGATGAAGGGAGAAGAACAAGGGCGCAGTCCGGGAGAGAATACGACAGACTAAAAGTACAGGCCATCTTAAGGAGCTCAGCCTTAAACGAGGAGGAATGAACGACCAGTGCTACAGATGATTTGTGAGAGGAGGAAGAAGGGAGAAGACTGTAAAACTTACCGCGCGAGGATTGTTCACGCACGTCTTACAATCCCCCATAAACGCCGTCCACACCGCATACTGTATATTTAAAAGTGATGAGTGGAAACAATGTAGCTTTGTCGAGAAACCGCGGCTGTGTCAAGATCAGAAGTGCTGCAAGAAAAGATAGAGAAAACCCATGGATGTCTTGGTGGCAAGAACGAATCAACTGGTGAGAAATAGTGTGTAAACGACCGCACGATAGTGTTAAAGAATGTGCAACACAATTGAGGAAGAACGAGGCTTGTGACAAGAACATAGAGCTGACTCTGGTAAAGTAGTCAGTCAGGGGGTGAACTAATATAGAAAAGAGCCTTCAACTGACCTGAGCGCAAGTAATTCGATCCAAAAGCTGCTGATAATAAATAGAGAAAGATGGTTGAGAAAAGAAAGACACCAGGTCAAGTGTTGATTGACAAGAATGGTAGACGACTCGACCAGTTACATGTTCGAGTGATGCTGGAAGGAATTTTATAGACGGGAGGCTGGTTTCCCAGCACTGTCCCGGAACGACCAAGCTAAGCCAGAGCTATAAGGAGGAGGCCACAAGCAAAAGGGTAGACGACTCGACCAGTGAAATGACCGAGTGATGCCGAAGGGGAACTATAGACGGGCGGCTGGTTTCCCAGCACTCTCCCGCGATGGCAACGCTAAGCCAGAGCTGTGCCCGAGAAGCAAAAGGGTAGACGACTCGACCAGTTAAATGGTCAAGTGATGCTGAAGGGAAACTATAGACGGGCAGCTGGTTGCGCAGCACTCTCCCGCGATGGCAAAGCTAAGCCAGAGCCATGAAGAGGAGGCCACAAGCAAAAGGGTAGACGACTCGACCAGTTAAATGATCAAGTGATGCTGAAGGAAACTATAGACGGGCGGCTGGTTGCACAGCACTCTCCCGCGATGGCAAAGCTAAGCCAGAGCTGTGCAGAGAAGCAAAAGGGTAGACGACTCGACCAGTTAAATGGTCGAGTGATGCTGAGGGGAAACTATAGACGGGCGGCTGGTTGCACAGCACTCTCCCGCGATGGCAAAGCTAAGCCAGAGCTGTGCAGAGAAGCAAAAGGGTAGACGACTGGACCAATTGAATGGTCGAGTGATGCCGGAGGGAAAACTATAGACGGGCAGCTGGTTTCCCAGCACTCTCCCGCGATGGCCAAGCGAAGTCACAGCTAGGCTAGCCAGGCTCGAGTCATCCCAAAGGTTGGTGATGACATTGCGCCGATGACTAGTCCCAGCTGACAGAGCAACCAAGACCAAGTGCACAAGGACGAAGCTCACAAGATTTCTATATCCAGCAGAAGAATCATGTCTGTTGCCGGCTCAGGCTGATATCAGGTCGAATACTAATACCACAAGGTGTTGAACGGAGCACAAGAGAAGTCATTTGTAAACTTACCGAAGGACGAATAAAGAGCCTAATGTGCGAATCGCATCCCTCCAAGACTCAATGTGGTCGCGAAGTTGGAAAAGACATGAACAGAGATCCGCGCATTCAATTCCAGCTGAGCAGACGATAACGAATGAAACGATGAAAAAGAACGCCTCCTGAAAGAACGGGGTTGTGAGTGGATGGACGTAGGCGTAAAATAACCGGAAACTCACGTGGGCAAAAAGAATAGCTGACATTAAGGAAGACCGGTGTCAGGGATTTAAAATAAAGGCTGAAGCGACAGAGAAGATCTAACACGAAGGGAGGAGAACAAGGGCGCAGTCCAGGAGAGAATACGACAGACTAAGAGTCCAAGCTATCTTAAGGAGCTCAGACTTACACAAGAGGGAATGAACGACGACTAAAGCAGATGAATTTTGAACCGAGTAAGAAGGGAGAAGACGGTCAAACTTAACGCGCGAGCATGAGAACCATGGCCTAGTATTCGAATCTCTCGCCACCAGCTTATAACAGACGTGACTAGAGACGCGTGGGACCGATTCCACCCGAAAAAAAGGAGGGGAAAGAAAAGTAAAAAAAAAAAAAAAAGACGAAGAAATGTCTCCTAGAGGAATGTTGCTATCAATAAATCGAGCGAGGCATTGGAAACTTTCGACTCACGTGGGCATAAGCAAGGGCGACGATCAAGACGGTGACGAGAGTGAAGAAAACAAGGTACTACGACGATTACAACTATGACAACTGAAGAGGTAAAATGAGAGGCAGAAGGTAGTTAGTGAAGAGCCAGCGAAGAGAACGCGCCGAAGAACAAGAAGACTGTAAAGAGAGCGACAAGACAACAATGTGGCTAGTAGGCGGTGGATAGAGGCGGGGAAACATGGGGTTGTGGTGGATGGGGAAAGAAGAAGGAGGAAGGCAGTCAGGACCTTATAGCGATTTGACAGGCCATGCGGCCGGTTCTTAGGGCAGTGACAGCCCTCTGGCACCACTTCTCGGGGGTACAGACCAATTTCGCTCATTCATTCAATACAGTAGGTGCACGCAGTTCATTTCAATTTGTGACACCTTTACGTGTAGGCCACCTCCAGATTGTGCTTATTCATTCACGCGAACAAGGTTCATATTTCCAGTTCCGCAAATTTGAACTTATCCCTGCTTCCCTTTTGGGGCAGCAGTTCCCACAACAATACACAACAAATGCCAGCCAATTCCGTTTCAGTGGGGTGCGGTACAAGGTACCAAACAAACACATTACATCGTGACGCGCAAATACTCAATCATCAGAAAGGGAGACGAGCCTCCGCCCCACTTTAAGTATACACGTGATTTAAATTCGCCTCGTGTTTTCACCCGAGAAGCCGCACAGTGTACATATGGTCTCGTGCCTTCAATTGATGTTGGTTCTTATCATTTGAGGCTGATTAGTTTTTTGGCTTACGCTCAACACTTGGTTAGCGGTGTCACATTGCTCTCGCATAGTTTAGCTCCGACTCTCACGGTGCGCATTTCCGTCCCCACGCTCCCACATGATCAGGCAGGATCGAGATGCAGCCTTTTGTTCCGCGATAGTACCAAATTTCCTGCAGGCCTTTTATAATCCGCCTGGCGTAATACTCTCACATCTTCCATTCCTCAAGCTCAATTCGGCACTGGGGGGCGATGGAGGCTTGGGTGGCACGAAACAAAAAATAAAGCTCAAAATTCATGTGAACACCTGGCACCAATCATCAACCAGACTTTTATATTCTATTTTATATGCTTTTATCACAGAAAGATTGTTGGGTTTGAGGTACTACAGACCAGACTGTTGAACCAGCATCTAGACATCCCGTATTGTATCACTCGATCACCACCACCCTTGTGCTACTAGTGTTGAATACCAAGTTTTGCGGTCTGAGATAGGCATATGGATGTATTTTCTTTTCGTCTTGCCTCTTGCTGCAGGCAAGCTCTCGCATCCCAATGAAATGCAAGCAAGCGCTTCTACCTATGCGAAGACCCCTTCTTTGTCTGTCTCATTGGTTGCTTTCAGAATGTTTACCTCTGAATTTGTTCTGCAGTTGAAGGGTAAGTCTCGCAATGAGCTTTTCCTTCCAGCAAAGATCATTCTGCTAACATTTCCGACAAAGGTTCTCGGTGGTAACTGTGCTTCTTCCGATGCCATTTTGTCGACTAAGCTTTCGTTGTCCTCCATTTCAGGTTCAAATATTAACTTCTAGTAGCACCATCATCCCACTCTATTTTTCTGTCTTCTGCGTTGACAAATGAGAGGAACAGATGCGTATATTGGGCTACGAAAGAGTAAAAACAATAAATAGGGCGAAACACAAGATACATGTGCGGAAGAAGCAGAGCCTAAGGAGAGTGAAGCGGATAATGAGAAAACCGGATGAATATATATATATATATATATTATGTACATTGTAAAGTAAGTAAACAGAAATAAGTTACTGAGCAGAAGTGTCACGCAATCAGTGAACCATCGGGATGTTACAGAAACCTTGAAAATATGAGATATGGATGTAGGAGTAAAGGTACTGAACCAAGCATGGGACGGCAAGAGGAATATAAACCAACTATATATATTCACCTCCTGAGAATGTCTTGCCCTATCGGAATGTCCCATGGTGTATTCATCAGAAGCTTTGTTTGAGGAGATACTAACGAAAATAAAAAATTGAAGGTATCCACCATTTTCTTGATTTATCGATCCCTGGGATATGGATTCATGATAATGTGTTTGAGCATGGCAATCATCTTGTTCTCCTCAAGTAGTTTTATTTGTTAAGGATTTGTGTTATAGCCCATACCTCCAACAACCCCCACAACCACCCCTCCTTATTCCGAGACCTTTCCGACCGAAGGGACGAAGGACTGTTTTCCGTGATCTCCGTTCCCGACAAAGTCCGACCCAGAGTCCACTGTCCGTTTCCGATCCCGTCGC
>QLPG01010374.1:0-10178 GCA_003314385.1 Gomphus sp. MG54 | reverse complement strand
TTGTGGGGGTTGGTGTGGGTTTGTTGGAGGCATGGGGCGTAACAACCATGCTATCTATATGGTGGACATGGCAAGAAGTAACGAGACATTCCAAAGAATTGATGTAGCCTATTGGGCCTCCTATAGTATGGTATCAGTGAAAGTTTGCTATTGCGACATTATGAACACCTACTTCTGCCCACTTAGAAGCCTGATACATACTCTTCATCATTCCAAACTGCAAGATATACACACATCCATAGACCAAACTCATTAGTGCACAAATTAAAGACAAGAATGTAGTTGTTCGAATGAAAGGTGCTGTTGAAGCTCCTGCGATCTGTATTGCACTACAGCAAACAGGGCCATGGTCAATCAACTCTGATTTTTCTTTTCCAGGGAAAGTCGTGATGGGATTATGAGCAAATTGCAGTAGGTTTGAAGAATTTATAGGCAATCTATTTTATTTTATCTCCTCAGTGTAGTCAACAACTTGTTGTATATTCGGAAAATAGACTCAAAGTAACTCATGAGTTGAGCTCTCCACAGAGACCAATTTGATCCATCTGTAGCTAGCCTTCCCATGGTCAATGGGACTTTCTCTGTTTGGTCTGCGGGGGCAATCTATTTTATTTTATCTCCTCGGTGTAGTCAACAACTTGTTGTATATTTGGAAAATATACCTATTTTATTTTATCTTACAAAAAGAATAGAGAAATTAGCCTTAAAGGCTTGTACAATATATTATATAACTCACCTCCTCAGTGTAGTCAACAACTGAGGAGGGAGGCATGCATGGGTTGTGTTTCACCCGCATATACCCTGCAACCGGCCCTTGACCCTATCGAAGGTTTGAGCCAGGCTGCCGGTCCCAATCCAAGGAGCTGGCCACGCAAGTCACGTCGTGCATGGACAAGCGCCCGTAAGTAGCGTACATAGTAGAAAATGAATAACTCCCTCAATATTGAGGGTAAAAATACAAATAAATGAGAGAAAAATCGAGAATTTAAAAGCGCACAAAATGATACTAAAATCGATATATTATTACAATATATTGAGGTTGGTCTCTCAGGGGTGAGATGCAAGTTTGCACCCTACAAGTCAAACTATGCATGTCATTAGTAGTACACTCACAACATTAAGTGTCTCCCAATCCTTCAAAACACTCTCCACAAATGTCTCCCAGCTCTCTTTAAATCTCATCAGGGCAGGGCTCATGTTTGGAGCCACCCACTCATGGTTGGCTGGCCAACGATAAGCTTCATCCCTGTTTTGACCATCAATCATATGCTGCACTGTTAGCCTGCTGACTTCTGCATCTGCATATACAGGACTTACTTGCTTGAAATATATTGAAGGAAGATGCAGAAGAATGTGTCGATATATTTGGCAGACGATCTGTGATAAGAAATAGTGCAAAGTCTTTGGTAGAAGAATAATGTTGTTGAACTTTGGCATCATTGCTCTTGGCACCCTCCCCTTCCTTTGCAAAGTCATGCTCATCACTAACACTTGATCAAGAAAGCAAGTTTTCAGTTGCAGCTTCATCTCTACTATGTTGCTTGAAGCCAAACATGTTCCCAACTGAGCACTTGTGGGAGAAGCTCCATGTGATGATTGTGCTGAACCAAAAAGGTTTGTAACAGAGGATATGGATGAGCACAATTCCAGCAATAACTTATTGATGTCAAATCCCATGTGGAAGAGTTGTCATTAGGAAGAATTTCTTGAGATGGATGGTGTACAAGCGATGGATAGTAAAGATTTGCCTCCTCTTCCCACTTCCAATGATGAAGGTTCTGAAGATGAAGCAGTCCAATTGCAATCCCAGAGTCCTTTTCCAAAGCAACCTCCCAGGTCTCAATCAAGAGCATCTGAAACACCCACCCTAAAATATCTCACTTCTCTTCCTGAGTCAACAAAGCTGAAGCAGCCCACTATCCCATATCTGCCAGGAGTACCCATGTCTGTCCGACAGTCACAGAGACTCCTTGGACAACTGCATGCATCTTTCCATAACACAGAGACCACATTGCATCTGTCAAGATTAAGCCTATACATGAGGCTTGTATATGGTATAATTCAGTTTAATCACCTCCACTCTAACATATTTCTATCTCACCACAATACCCATATCACAACCTACGGACAAGAGGGGATGCAAAGCTCTTTGGGGTGGCCATGCCACCAGAAGTGACTCATTCGGTGTGGCTTGACCGAGTGGGCAGTAAAACACAGAAAACTTTGCATTTCTGTTACGACCCATGTCCCCAACAAACCCATACCAACCCTCACAACCACCTACCCTGTTTCCGAAACCTCCCCAACCACCAAAGGACGAACGATCACTTTCTGTGGTTTCCGTCCCATAACGTCTGAGCCCCTGACAGTCCGATCCCAATTCCTGTGACCAAAGTTCCACATCTTGATACCCAATGCACCAATCTATTGTGTACCTTACTCCCTTATTCTTCTTTCTTATTGACCCCGTGTACTTCCTTCTCCTTGTTTTATGACCGGCAAAGATAGTACAAGGACAGTCGCATGTATATAGTCTCTCAGTCGACTGGACTGTTCGCTAGTACGAATATCGATTTAGTCTCCCACCAGTTTCCGATTCATTTCCGGTAAACTCCCACCTCCTTTCCGAAAATTAGGGACAGACGATCAAGGAGGGCGCAACACATAAGTTGAAGCCAAGTCCCTTTGACCTCGAACACCTCAGTGACCGGATTGAACCATTCTACGACCGACCCTAAGTTCCCGGCACCTCTGCCCCCATCTGTAATCCGTCCGATTTCCATCTTCGGTCCTCGGCCCCGTTGCGGACCTTGGCCCCGTTGCGGACCTTCACGCTAACCCGGATAACTATTTCAGAAGTACTAGCTAAGTGCCTGACACGTGGACTTAACAATTTCCTTTGTTCGGGCACAGACTATAAGTAGTACATGTTCATTTCATCTCACTTCAGTCTTCCATATAGTTGACTGAAGTGAGTACCAGTTTTAGCCCTTCTATTTCTATGTCCAAGACTGACCTTCCTTTGTTATTAAAGTATATCTGCGCTTAGGTAGTTATTTTTGCATAGAGACTTGAGTCTTCCATATAGTTGACTGAATATATCTGCGCTTAGTTTTAACAGCATCAACAAGTCCAAGACACCCCCATCTCATTCCTGAATGATGTGCATTGGGCCTTCTGTTCCACTGCATGAGGCATTGGCAAATGGCTGGTAGCATGGCAGATGAAGAATGTGCCTAGTGTTTGTTGACATTATAGGTGGTGCAAGATGAACTGAGCCAGAGTGGTGGAATGATACTTGCCATGTAGTTCCAGGTAGGTGAGTCCTTGTCAGAGAAGAGGAATGGGGCAGTGTGACTGCTTTCACGTTGAGGTGAGTGATGAACCAAATAGTTAGCTTGATGGTGCCCTGCTTATATTTCATCTCAGCTCTTTAGACTACCAACATGAATTAGCGAATTTGAACGCTGTCCCTTCCCTTGCATCATCTCCTTCACCTTCAGTTGATTCCAAATCTAGCTTGCTGACTTCTAGTGCTACTATCAGAGCTAATAATCTGACCTTTAAGAGTCTGGATCCTGATGCATGACACCAACTATTGGGAGGAGTCAGAATCTTGGACTGCTGTAATTACAAGGCAAGAACATCTGCAAGACATCTCCTCTCTTCTCTCTTTACATAATGTTTTACATGCCAAACCCTCTTCCAACAGCTCTAGTCTTGGGTCTTGATTTTCTGGGTTACTTTCATTGGGCATTGCGAACTTCACTCCTCTCTTGGCTTGGACACAGGCTCAAGTACAGGTGAATCAACAGGCTGCTGGTGGTCAAGTCAGTCAGTTCCCTGAAGCTGTCAAAGTTGTTGAGGGTCATGGAGTCCCGATATCATATGAGTTTACTTGCACATATCAACTCTGGTAAACTCATGGAGTTTATACAATTCATATTGGAAACATGGTGCAAAAGTTCACACACATCATGTTGGGATTTAAAAGTGATTTATTTTGTTTATTTTCATCATTTTTCTTTATTCTATCGCATATTCTTATCATGAGCATATTCTCATGTTACCCACATGTGACTTTGTCACAATACATCATAGGTAATGTCATTCGTTAGTATATTTTTCCCATTTCAACTTTGTATAAGTATTTCATTAGTTTTCTAAATACATTAGGTGGTTTCAGCCCCTCCATAACCATAGTAAATGGTGTGCTGGTATATTTTGTGACATGATTTGAGTTTATGTCGTGTATTTGTGTCCTGCTTTTGATGGCCTTTGTGCCTGTTGATATTGAGTCTAGTTGTTGATTTCTATGGTCAATTTTATTTTCTACACATCATGCTGATCTCAGCGGTATATAACCTCTCTCGCACCATCTCCCATGCCTGGGTATAATAGACTACAGAGTGTGATGAGGTATTAACTACAGAGGAGCAAAATATAGTTGATTTAATATCATATTTTCCCAATGAACTGTGTTTTTAGGGCTCTAGAACAATAATTAAGCAGAAACTACTTGTCTCAACTGTAGTACAGTATATAAAATATTCTAATGGATTTTGATATACTAAAAAGTGGTTGGTGCCCTCCATCTATATGTATATTATATTACTGCAAATTATCTAACAAGTCTGAATTGATTTGGTGTTGCTACAGCTGTTCTGCAGCTGGGGTTGATCAGGGCCAACTGCCTGAAAAGCAATTTTTATTGTGGCAAATTTACATGGATTTTACATTTCCATGCCCTCTATATTGGGTTGAAGAAGTTATGTTTTTATTTTCAGACAGAATGGCTACAATTTGACTGAGTAATTGCAGTTCTCTTTTTGCCTGTGCAATTGCATGTGCAATTTGGCATGTGCCTTATGTAATGCAAACTGGTGTAATAACAATTTTTATGTCAGCTTTGGTCTCTACTCATGAGCATTTCATGAGTTTTCATTTCCACCACTTTCTTTCATCCTTAAAAATCTTGTCATAACAAGGGTAGGGTAGGGTAAGTGTAGAGTAAGTGTAGAGTAGGGTAAGGACAAGGTAGGCTTGAAGGAATAATAGGCAACTTCCAGCAGTAGTTTAGAGGGTTTTCAGACAACCTAAAATAATTAACTCCTCAAAGATAGTCAACAACATACAAGAGTTTGTGAGTTCTGATTATTTTTCAATGTATATTAACCATATAGTGGCCTCATTTTGCTTCTCCTTTGAGGTGATGTGTGAAACCAGCTCCCTAGGAGGGATTAGCAATTTGGCTTCCTGCTCAAGCTTGTTGGAGAAATGCCAGAACATCTATTAATAGGCATTGTCAGGAGCCGGATACTGACGGACTTCGGTACTGCCGAAAAGGTGTTGTCGAAAGGTCGGGCGGACTATGGCCAAGTCCTGCAGGCCAAGAGTAGTGGCATTGGCTTCAACGTACTCGTGCGTTGCGCCCTACTTGCCGTGCATGCCACTGTATTTGTAACAGACAGATACTCAGGGGGATGCTGAAGATGCCGGCCTGAGTCGAGGACTTAACAGAAGAGAAGAAGGTAGAAGGGCCTAAGCCTAGTCGATACCCAGAATGAGGAAGTATGTACATGCATGTCCTACTTATATAGGTTAAGAAGCGACATGTGGAATAAGGAATGTGGGACAACAAGGTATGCAGGGCAATGTGGTTGTTGTCCACAACGAACAAAATTAGAACAAGGAATGCAAAGCGGGGATAGAATAATAAAAGACAGTATAATAGGATCGTGACTCGAAAGGGGACAATAAGGAGTGGCCGGATATAAAACAATGGGTCGCGTCCGAGGATAATACAAGGACGGGGAGTCCTGAGGTAAAAACGAGCCGAGGAGTGCGGATGGCAAATGTGCCAAGCCGGGACCGGCGCACCAAGTGTTATGCATGCAACGCGGGTACTTGGTCGTGGATATAGAGTAATTGCTCAGTCGGCACTGCCGGTGGATGGGTCTCGGTACGTGGACTTGACAGGCATTAGTTACCCATCTGGTTACCTCCGTGCGCTATGACCCCCGAGCGTTTAAGTAACTACTATAACTAGTATGTTTGTACCGTAATAGAAACTCACTGGTAGAAAGCCCAGCCACTCTGTTGATGAGTGCTCGTTTTAGTGGCCATTGAGCCCAATGTCTCGTGTTGTTGAGTTTCCACTTGTTTCTTATCCCTCTCCCACATGCTTCTAGAGATTAAGAGTCTCAGTCTTTCCGACTGAGCAGCTTGCCAGTTTCTATTACGACTCATTACGATACATTCCCATTCTTGCGCATCTCGTTCAGCGCATCCATCATCGACGTCAGCAACACCCCTCGTACTGTGCCACGTCACATGCCGGCCGCAAACACAGCCACCACTGCTTACCTCCACGTTCATTGCAGCGTGCACCTACTTTGAAGGGGTGCATCGCTACTTCGAGGAGCCAGGACCCACACCTCAAGTCCTGACACTCCCACATCGACCTCTTCTCCTAGCTGCATATACCAGTTTTCAAGGGGTGTGCACCTGACTTCAAGGGGTGCCCCCATACTTTTGTAAACAGCGCACCACTCGTGCATCGCCCACTCGACACGTTCTTGCGCCGTTTGCACATCGTTCCCTCGCGCCGTTCTCGTCATCGCAACGCGCCATTCACTCGCACCTCCTATGTGTGCCATCCTACCCGCACTCGCGCCGATACGCACACCGCTCCCTCGTCGTGCATCGCACGCACTATCACCATTCTCACCGGGCATTGTTACATCGTTCTCAGCACGCGTCATCGCACCGACACCCATCACGTTTCGCGCCGTTTGCGCGTCGTTCACACGCACCGTTCTCACCGGGCGTCATCACACGGTTCTCACCACCGTCGTTACGTTGTTCTCGTCACGATCATTCGCCGCACTGTTCTCGCCATGCGTCGCCGCGCCGTTTGCGCATCGCTCTCGTGTCATTCACACACCGTCACTCGCATTTATTGGCGTTTCATGGTGCAAGCCCTAGCACTCTCTCGTTACTCAGAGTACATACGGCTTGAAGGGGTGTGTTGGAGAAACGCCAGAACATCTTTTAATAGGCATTAGTTACCCGTCTGGTTACCTCCCTGCGCTATGACCCCCGAGCGTTTAAGTAACTACTATAACTAGTATGTTTGTACCGTAATAGAAACTCACTGGTAGAAAGCCCAGCCACTCTGTTGATGAGTGCTCGTTTTAGTGGCCATTGAGCCCAATGTCTCATGTTCCGTTGAGTTTCCCTTTGTTTCTTATCCCTCTCCCACATGCTTCTAGAAAGCTAGCACTAGGAGGCCAGCTCATGCATATATATAGGTGAAACACTCACCTGCATATACACCTACTCCTCAGTAGTTGACTATCACTGAGAAGGTGAGCCTACAGTATTATTTAGTATATTTCTAGCAATTAATCTCTTTTATTTCTTTTGTAGTTAATTATTTAGTTATATTTCAATAAAAGAATAGAGGTTGACTATCACTGAGGAGTTAATTATTTTAGATTATCTGAAAAACCTCTAAACTACTAGAGAATGGCATGGGTCACTGTCACAACCTTACTGAAACCATCTGTCATTATTTCCACTCAAAACACATTGTTATATTTCTTATATCCAGTAACTCGGCTTTTCAGCCTTTTCTTAACCATTCTATTTCTACCACCTATCTTCAGCCCTCTGATTAGACACTGTATCCTCAATTCACCAGTCTAAACCTTGTTTACCTAATCTTGATCTTCCACTAAGCATATTTTTATTTCCATTCACTTATTATGTCTATTTGTCTCAACCCTGCTCCCCATTTCCCAATATGGAAGTATATCAAAGCCTTCTCAGATCCCATCCAGATCCTACAGTGGCTTTGTCACAAAGTTCACCTGGCCTCTTATACTTTCAATCCCCTTGTTCTTTTGATTGGGAATCTCCTCCCCATTTGTAGTTCCCCTTGCCCCCAATTCCTAAATTTTGAAATATATACTTAGTATATAATATGCATATAAATTAGTCATTTAGTAGTCAGAAAATTGACTAAGAATTACCTTGCTCAGCTCTGAAACCTCAGACTCCAAAGTTGGAAATATAACAAGATCTGAATAGCACATAAGCTGAAGCCAAGTCCTATTCTAAACCTTCTCAAGTTACAACCTCACCAAGTTTTATTTAAGAACCTCACTACTTGTGTTCTTAACAGTCACCCATGGGTCAAATTTGGGTGATCTACACCCAAACCTATAAGAACCCAAACCCATCAATCCATGGGTTTTTTCTAATAGATAGATGAGTGTTGGGTATGTGTCATATACATATCATATATATGTACATGCGGTGCATATGTATCATATATCTTAACAAAGTTAGCACCACAGGTTAGACCTGGGTTACAGGTACTCTCAGCTTGACCTACACCCAAACTTGAGGACACCTGAACCTGTGAACCATGTGGGTTTATATGACCCATGCTCTTCCTTATGATTACTGCTAGAAGTTGCCTATTATTCCTTCAACCCTACCCTATCCTTACCCTACCCTACCCTTACTCTACACTTACCCTAATCTACCTTACCTACTCTACCTTGTAACAATGTTAAGAACAATGTTACTAGTAACAATGAGGTTCCTAGCATAGGCTTAGTGAGATTGTAACATTAGTGAGGGTGTTATAGCCTATGCCGCCAAACAAACCCACATTAAGCACCACAACCACCTGCACCTTTTCCGGGACCCTTCCAACTGCCCAAAGCCTAAACAACAGTTTTCCGGAGGTCCAACATACATCCTGAGGTTCCACGATTTCCGAACCTCTGAAGACTCCAAAGTCAAGGTTCCGTTAATTTGATAACCGACGCACAGGACCATCGTGTACCTCACTCCCTTGTTTTCTCTCTTATATTGACCCCTTGTACTCTCTTTCCCCTTGTTTTATGACCAGCAAAGATAGTACAAGAATAGTCACATGTATATAGCCTTCCAGTTGACTGGACTATTTGCCAGTACGAATATCAACTTAATTTGCGTCATAGTTTCCGATTAGTTTCCAGTAAACTTCCCAACTCTCCAAAATTAGGGACAGACGATCGAGGAGGGTGCAACACATAAGTTGAAGCCAAGTCCCTGAGATCTCAAACCACTTGTACCACCCTATACCAAACAGCCCCCAGACTCCTGGTGTTCCGACTTCCGATTCCGATTCCGATCCGATCCAAACCCTTTCCCCGCCTTCGGAATACGAACTCTCTCCTCGGAACCCTAACAGAAACCCCCCGACCCCTTCCAGAAGTCTCCAGCCGAGCGCCAGCACGCGGATTTAACAGAGGGTCAGAATAGGGTTTAGGTTTAGCTTATATACTACACCTTCTAGACCTTATAGGACTCTAATTTTGTAGAGGTGAGGTTTACAGAAATGAATGGAAGAATGAATGGGGCAATATTAGTCAATTTTCTGACTATAGAAAGACTAATAAACATATAGATCTTATACTAATTTCTTATCTAGGAAGAGTTTATATCAAAGAGAAATGGATTCCTATATGAGATATGAAACAGGAATCAGAGTAAAGAAGCCATAGATATCTAAGATGAACACAGGATCATATATACTGGAAGGATAGCCATGTTTTCTACCATAGCCACCAATACTGTCAGATAGGGCCTTGGTCTATATTTCAAACTATCTGAAAGTAAAACTTATAAAAGTCATTTCTCTTTACAGATGTATTATTGCACTGCTTATGGACCCAGGCAAGAGTTTTACTTTATCCCCATCCCAACAATTTGTATTTTCAAAAATACTAACCAATATCCCTTTGAATCCTGCTCTAGGAATTGTCTGTGAGGGTACATCTACCACCCCTACTTGATTGTGTCATTTGTAACCAGGAAAAAACTCTTTCACCACATTCTGTAAAAGTGCAAAGGTTGACATAGAAATCAGTAGAAAAATTAGATATATTGTGATTGACCTTCTTGAGGGTAAAGTACATATATGTCCCCATAAGGGTAGAGTAAAGATTGGGTAGGGTTAGATAAGAGTAGGGTAAGGTAGGGTAAGAGTAGGGTAGGGTAAGGTAAGAGTAGGGTAAAGTAGGGTAAGAGTAGGGTAAAGTAGGGTAATGTCAGGAGCCGGATACTGACGGACTTCGGTACTGCCGAAAGGTGTTGTCGAAAGGTCGGGCAGACTATGG